>JAQZBX010025886.1:8495-29359 GCA_029593785.1 Cabassous unicinctus | reverse complement strand
TTCCCTTGCTGTGAGGTCCTGCTGCATCAGCCCACCGCGTCACAAGGAGGCCCCGGGAAGCGAACCCGGGGCCTCCCACATGGTAAACGGGAGCTCTATCCATTGAGCCACACCCACTTCCTAAATAGTTTTTATTAGAGAAGTTGTGAGCTTAGAAAACAATCATGCATAAAGTGCAGAATTCCCATACAACACTCCTCCACCAACATCTTACGTTGTTGCGGAACATTTGTTACAGGTTGTGAGAGAACATCATTAGACTATTACCACTAAATATGGTCCGTAGCATACACTTGACATATTTTTTCCATACACCCCCTATTATTAACACTTAGTACTGTACATTTGTTATAGTTCATGAGAGAACACTCTCATATTTGTACTGTTAACCACAGCCCGTCTTCTACCACATGCTTCACTGTGTTATACAGTCCCACGCCTTGTACAATCCATCTAAAGTGTACACTCAGTGGCTCTCACTTTCATCACAGAGATGTGCAGTCACTGCCTCAGTAAATTTTTGAACATTTTCCTGTGTCCAAAAGAAAAAAAATCCCATACCCATTATTATTTCTTTAATTTTTTTTTTTTTTAATTTAAAGATTTTAATTAAAATTCAGCCAAAACTTCAACCAGTTCACTCTTTGGCATCTTGGGAAGTCTTGGAATAGAAGAGACAGCCGAGGCCACTCCCTGTTTGTGGGTTTCTGAGGCTGCTCTTTTCAGCTGAGAACTCAGACAAGATGACCTGCCCCTTGGAAAGGGGGCACAGCCACACTTGGGCACATCTGCCCTTTCAGAAGCCTTCCGGACCATGCACAGCCACAGCTGGGCCTCCCAACGGGATGCTTCTGCGGCACAAAAAGCCTTTCATTACAGATCTCGATTATTTGTGATGTTTGTTCCTGCTAGTTTTGAAAGCTGCTTCTTTTTTGAAGCACTAGTTAAAACTTGTGGATATTTTGTTTCTCCTTGCATTAAGTTTTTTTGTTTACATGGGCAGTAGTATATAAGTATAGCTTGGCACAAATGATCTTTCAGATGGGATGAGAACACCTGAGCTATTCAATACAAACCCATATTTGTAGTGAGTGGCGTATAACGTCTTATGTTTGCATGCTATATTCCTCCGACTTCAAGTCTTCGTCCTACTTTAAATGTGGGGCTTTTCTTTAATCCTATTTCTTCATGAAAAAAGAAACTATTAAAGAGATTTAAAGAAAAAAAACACCTTAGCATTTTTAAGCGTATGCTTCAGGGATATTGATTTATTCACTTTGTACCCCTTGGTGATACAAATGAAAAAAGATTTCAAACTAACTTAGAAGTTAGCAGGGTTTTTCCGTCTTAGGCTTCTGTGCAATTAATTAAGGCAACAGGGAAGCCTTTCATGAAACTTGTATCTCCAGGCTTACCCTCACGTTCTTTTATCTTAACATAGCATGTTGGTTTCTAATTTCCTTTTCCAACCCAAATGATGTTGGTTAACAGCCAATCAAAAAGCGAAGAGATTTTCTAGTATTAAGATTACGATGTATTTAACATGATACATCCTAATTCTTAATTTCAAATTACAGTTTTAACCTGGAAAAAAATAATGTCATTACAAAATGTATCCTCTTCAAAACCTTAGTTAATATTACAATGAATATCTTTGATTTTTATCTAGCAATAGATATGATCGTGTTCCTGAGGGCGTTAGCAGTATGCCACATGCCATACTTCTTTTGTGCCCCATATAAACAAGTGTCTGTCACAGACTCGCGTAAACTGGCTGGAGAAACCTTATGTACCTACATGAAGAACTCATTACCGCCTGCGCTCAGTCCTTCGCGGATGCTGCGACGTCTCCTGCTTCAGGACGGAGGGTCTTAGGTCCTCAGCTTCTGGGAGCCATGGGGACTGACAGGCCTACCCCCCACCCCAGCCCCTCTACCAGAATTGCCCTCAGCCAAAGACCCAAGACCTGGCCCTTCCAGGAAGCGGCGGGACACTCAGCGGGGCCACACCAGCGCCAAGGTAGCCGTGGGACCCCAGGGCCTTGGTTGGATCACCTCACAGCTCACCCTCCCACTGCCCCCAGATTGGGTCTTAATTCTGTTGCCATCACAAGAGACCACCCGCTAGAAGGAAGGGCCTGTCTAGATCTCCAGAGTAACTTATCTCTCTAAAAGGCTATGGTAATCCACCTTGATGATGGCTCTTCTAAAAATTATAACTCACATCCACTGAGAAGAACGTGGAATCGAAATTCAGTGACTTGGGTTCAGTTTCCTAAATCATGTACTAATTTGTTTGGCAGTACAAAAGAGATTTTTCCCTCCAATATTCATTTGACAAAAGCAGATGCTATGGTAAATCATCTGAGTTTTATTTACCAACTTCCAGCACCTTCCTAGTCTCTGCCAAGATTCACTCAGAAACAGCTCATCTCCACTTGGGAACCAGGTTCGTGGTCCCTTAGATGGCTGGTAGAATCCATCTGGAATCAGCTATCTCAGAATCAAACAATAATCTGTTAGTACTTTTAAATGTTGGACTTTGGAAGGAAGAAGGGACTCCTTTAAAACAATTCATAAAAATAATATGGAAAAACTTATAACCAATTTACTAAATGAAATATATCCAACTAATAATGACATATGACTCCACTATTTAAGGTCCCAAGTCCTTTGTGTCTTGTTTTATCCTCATATTACTTTTTTGATATTGCTTTGATATTGCTAAACCTGTTGCAATACTTGCATTAACCCTACCCTTGGTAAGTACCTGGTAGAGAAATTAAACTTCTTCTGAAAAAGCCACATAGTCAATTATTGTCACTTGCACAAGGGCATTCTTTTTTTATTTTTATTTTTTTAATGAGAGCAGTTGTAGGTTTATAGAAAAATCATGCAGCAAATTCTGTTCCCATATTACCACCACCACCACCACCACCACCACCCATTATACCTTGCATTAGTGTAGAACCTTATTGCAACTGATGAAAGAATATTATTTGAATTGTACTATTAACTATAGTCCATGGTTTACATTAGGGTTCCCTGTTTGTGTCGGACAGTTCTATGGATTTTTTTTTTTTTAATTTTTATTCTAGTAACATATATACAACCTAAATTTTCTCCTTTTAACCATGTTCAAATTTATAATTCAGTGGCATTCATCACATTCACAATGTTGTGCTACCACCATCACCTTTTATTACCAAAACTTTTTCATCACCCCAAACAGAAACTGCACCAATTAAGCATGAACTCCCCCTACCCTACCCCCACCGTAGCCTCTGGAAACCTGTATTCTCGTTTCTGATGCTACAGATTTGTTTATTCTAATTACTTCACTGCTGATCTAATTAGACCAGACCCTATTTGTCCTTTCTGCACCAGGGCATTCTTGAGACTGTGATAAAGTTTTTATTTTTTCACAAATTCACATTGTCTCCCAACTTTTCCCTTCTTTTCTTGTTTGGTACCTTCTGCTTTTTAGTCCTTCCTTCCTGCATGATCCCTGTAGTGAACACTTTGTCCTTCATCTTTTTCTAGAACGGCACACTCTGTGCCTGTATTAAACTGCTGTCACTGCTATTGCTTCAGCTCTCTCCCTGCCTCCTGCCCCCACCGCTTGCCTGAGTGCTGCTACCTCTTTCTTCAAAGCGCCCATCTCAGCATCCGGGCCACCTGCTCCCTGTGATGGGATAAAGTGTTGGTGCTGTGAGGTTTGGTGACACGCAGTGAGGTGTCCGGTGCTGTGGCAAGGTGCTGTGAGCTGAGGTACACTGTGACAAATGTGGTGTGGTGTGGCAAAGGTAGGGTTCCAGTCTTTTTTCCCACTTTTTAACCAACTCTGTACATAGTGGGAGGGATTCATTATAATCTGCTCTGAAAAACCTTTCATTTCCCCAAAAGGTCCAGCTTTCTGGCAACGCTGTCACTTACCAGTTCAGTCTGGAAAGCAAACGCATTCTCTATCTATGTCTCCTGACATAGGAAAGTGGATGAAATTACCTACCACCCGATGTCCAGTCAGTGTGGTACAATATCATCTCAGTAGCACTTGGCTTTTCATCTTCTGCTACCCAGAAGTTGTTTGCGGATTTTTTTTTTTTTATCAATGCTTTCAGGGGAACATGAAAAGATGCTAACATCATTGAGCATCAGGGAAATGCAAATCAGAAACACAATGAGATACCACTTCACCCTCACTAGGCTGACTATTATTTTAAAAATAATAAAAGTGTCGGAGAGGCTGTGGAGAAATCGGAACACTTATACATTGCTGGAGGCATTGCAAAATGGTGCTACCCCTGTGGAAATCAGGGGTTCCCAAAGTTGAAAATAGAATTGCCCTATGACCCGGCACGTGAAAGCAGGCACTCCATCAGGTATTTGCACACCAATGTTCATGGCAGCATTATTCACAATAGCCAAAAGGTGGAAGCAACTCAAGTAACCATCAACTGAGGAATGTAGTTTATACACACAACGGAATATTATTCAGCTGTAAAAAGAATGGAGTTTTGATGGAGGCTGCAAGGTGGATGAACTGTGAAGGCATCCTATTGAGTGAAATAAACCAGAGGCAAAAAAAGACAAACATTGTGTGATCTCACTTATATGAAATATCCAGAAGAAGCAAATTTCATAGACACAGATAGTAGATTATAGATTATGGGGGTGGGGGTGAAGAGGGAGCTATTGCTTAATGGGTGCAGAGTTTCTGCCTGTGGTGATCAAAAAGTTGAGATGATGCATAGTGGTGACAGTAGCACAATATTGTGAATATAATTAACACTACTGAATTGTATATTTGGGAGTGATTAAAATGGGAAATTTTGAGTTGTGTATCTATAACTACAATAAAAATTTTTTTTAAGCTTTGGAAGGAGATCTTTGGAGAATAATTTTTTCTACCGTTATCCCTTGACGTTAATGCTGCATGAAAGAAAAGAAAAGAAAATGCTAAAAACTTACTTCAGTTCTACGTATTTCCCCAGGCTTATCTGCCACTCCAAGTTTACTTCCAGTTGTACACTTTCTCCACCACATTTCCTCCTAACCTTATACATTCATCAAATTCTTATGAGAAGAGAACAAAATTAATTTTAAAGATGGTAGGTGTCTTAGCCAAAGGAGTGCTGATGCAAAGTACCAGAAATCTGTTGGCTTTTATAAAGGATATTTATTTGGGGTAGAAGCTTACAGTTACAAGGCCCTAAAGAGTCCAACTCAAGGTACCCTGAGAGGTACTTTCTTACCCAAAGTCATTGGCACTTATTGACACAAGATGGTGGGTGATGTCTGCAAGGGTTCAGCTTTCCTTCTTCCTCTTAAGGCTCCGTGGTCCCAGCTTCTTCCCATCTCAGCTGCAGGCTGGCATAGGGTTGATCTCTCTTCCAGGGGCTCATCTCTTTCCGGGCTCAGCTGCTCTGCTCTCTCCACAAGGCCAGCTGTTGACTATCAGGCTCATCTCTCTTCCCAGAGCCTCTGCCTAACTAATGGAGTCTTGTTTCTTTTCTCACTTATCTGCTTCTCTGTGTTCTCCTTCTCCATGTATTTATTTCCCTGTCTTTGAGCATCCGTTTAGATAGCCCACAGCTATAGGCTAGCTGTAGGCAGGGACTCAAACCGAGTCGCCCTAATGACATGGTCAAATAAAAACCCTAATCTTGATTTAATAAAGTAAAAATGAAACCTCTGAATCTAATACAATATAATACACCCAGAGGAACAGACCAGTTTACAAATGCAATCCACTATCTATTTTTGGAATTCATAAACAATACCAAACTGCCACAGTAGGCAATACATTTTATTTTATTTTTATTATATGTCTCCTTCTAGCTTCTTTATAGCTGTTTTAATTTGTAACACAAAAATTATACTTTAAAATAATCTTGAAAATGATGGAATAAAAGGTGATGTTAGGTTGTTGAGAGCTGAGTTCAGCAGTAGAACAGCCGATATGTATTAAATTGGCATCTGGATCGTTGGCTTAGTCTTCATTCCAAGGTCTGCTATTAACCCTTCGCATTTCCCACTACTTATGGATGACCTCCTCAACTGCTCAACTCAGCAGCACTCAGCTAAAGTCTCAAAGCCAGCCAACCTTATGTTCAAATCCTAGCTCTGCTCCTCTTTGCTGGATGATCTCAGGCCATTTGTCTGCCTGACTGAAAGCCTTTTATTTATTTATTTATTTTATATTATCCGCTCCCTCCCCCACCCCTGTTGTTTTGTGCTCACTATCTGCTCTCTGTGTATGCTTGTCTTCTCTTTAGGTGACACCAGGAACCAATCCCAGGACCTTCCCAAGTGGAGAGAGGCTACCCAATCTCTTGTGCCACCTCAGCTCCCTGATCTGCTGTGTCTCTTATTGTCTCTCTTCTGTGTCCCTTTTTGTTGCATCATCTTGCTGTGCCAACTCTCTGCATGGGCCAGCTTGCTTTTTCACCAGGAGGCCCCGGGAATCAAACCCTGGACCTCCTACATGGTAGACGGGAGCCCAATCACTTGAGCCACATCTGCTTCCCCCAAAAGCCTTTTAAACCTTGGGGCTCTTCTGCCTGTTTTTGACCTCCAGCCACAGCCATACCCTCCACAATGTCTTTTTTTTTTTTTTTTAAGATTTATTTATTTGATCCATTTTAAACCCCCCTTCCCCATTTGCTGTTTTTGTGTCCATTCGCTGGGCAATTCTCTGTGTCTGTTTCATCTCTTCTCATCCTCCTCCTCCAGTCTTCACCAGGATTCGATCCTGAAGACCTCCGATGTAGGAGAGAGGTGTTCTAGCCATCTGCGTCACCTCGGCTCCTGGTTTTCGGAGCTTTCGGAGCATCTCGTCTTGTCTCTCTCCTTTTACGTCATCATCTTGCTGCTTGACTACGGGGGCCTGGCGGCTCACCAGCACACAGAGCCTGGCAGCTCATGCGCCTTCTATATATATATTTTTTATTTTACTGGGAGGTCCCAGGGATTGAACCCAGGTCCCTCCATATGGTAGACGGACACCCAACCATTTTGAGCCACATCCGCCCCCACCTCCACAATGTCTTAAAACAGCTACCTCCACTCTCAATTTCTAAATGATGCTTCCAAAACTTTAACCCTTTCCTCATGACCCTTCTCCCCCTGTGCTCTCACTGGATACCTTCATAATTATTTCACAGAGAAAATGGTGCCATCAGAGAGGAACTACCTTGGTCTCTTATTCTCCCTGTATACAGCCAAGACCTACCTCCAATTGCACCTATCATTTCCTTCCTCCACCACTTGATGAAGGCTGGTCCTTACTTCTGTCTGGATGGTACCCTTCTTTTCTCCCTAGGTGCTTTAATCTTTCATTTATCCATTCTAGGTTGTATCTTCAACCCCATCCTCTCTGCTGCCTTCTTCCTCCAGCCTGTGAATATACCCAGGGTTTTTTTTAGCTTTAAGGAGGGAAAAAAAATTTCTTCTGTCTCTGTATTAGTCAGGGTTCTCTTGGGAAACAGAATCAACAGGAAATATATGTCAACAATATGAGATTTCATAAGAGTCTTTCACACAACCATGGGGATGCACAAGTCCAGGTTCCGCAGGCAGGCTGCAAACCAGGGGCTCCAATGAAAGGTCCTTGATGAGTTTCTGGGAGAAGTTGGCTATCCAAAGATGAGCTGGGAAATTCTCTCTGAATGTTGAAATCACTTCCCCTTTTAAGGCATTCAACTGATTGGATAAAAGTGTCATCCATTGCTGATGCAATCTCCCTGATTGATGCAGATGTAATCAGCCATCCATGGAGTAAACTCACATGTGACCGAAGTCCATAAATGCTCTTGTATTACAATTAGCCCAGTGCTTGCTGGACCAAACACCTGGACACAATTACCTGGCTGAGTTGACACATTATCCTAACCATCACAGTCTCCTACATAGGTTCTCTCTTTCCATCCAAACAACCTTCTTCAAACATCTCTCTGTTTAACTGCCACTGCTTCTTTACCACTCTCCCATTGGTTTCTTATCCCACTTCTATTTGATTTCTGTCTCCACTCTAAGAGTGAGTCTCTCCCAGCCAGCAGGTAAAGGTGACATCAATATCAGCCAATCCAGTATGGAATGCTTAGACTTTGATATCTTCTTCCTGGGCATCTGTGACATCACTCTCTCCTGGTTCCTCACCTACCTCTCCGGTCATTTCTTCTCTTCCTAATCCTTTAAATGCTTACATTCCCTTTGGCTCCATTTTCATCTTTCCTCTTCATTTCACCCATCCCCTGGGTGATCCCATCCAAACCCATATCTCCAACTTCCTCCTATGATCTGACGATACCCTAAACTATTCACCTAGATATCCCAGACCTGTCTTCTGAGCTCTAGGACAGTAATTATTTAAGGACATTTCCACTTGGTGGTCACACAGGCATATCAGATTCAACATGTCCTAAACCAAAGTCTTTACTTTACCTCCACACCTGGTCTTCCCAAGTTCTTGGCTTATGTAGCAGTTTGATATAGTTATGAATTCCAAAAGTAGATATTGGATTCTGGTTGTAAACTGTTCTGTTAATCTGGGCATGATTAAGTTATGATTAGGGCGTTGACTGGGCTACATCAATAGGGCGTTGAGCCCCACCTCTTGGTGGGTGGGGTCTCAAAGATAAAAGACATGGCAAAGGACAGTGTTGGAGCAGTTTTGAGTTGGAGTTGTGATGCGGAGTCTTGAGCTGGAGCCCCGGGAAATAGCGTACAGAGGAGCTTGGTCATGAGGAAAGAGAGAAGGCCCTGGGAAGAGAAGAAAGCCATTTGCTTGATAGTCTACAGCTGGCCTTGTGGCACAAAGCAAGCCTGAGCCCAGAGAGAGGCAAGCCCCAGGAAGAGAGGAACCCAAGAAGCCTGAACCCTGGCAGACGTCAGCAGCTGTCATGCTCTAAAACATGGCAACAGACTTTGATGAAGGAAGAAACTTATGCTTTACGGCCTGTTAACTGTAAGCTTCTACCCCAAATAAATACCCTTTATAAAGACCAACTGATTTCTGGTATTTTGCATCAGCACCCCTTTGGCTGACTAATACAGCTTGGAAGATAATATCATCCATCCAACCACACAAGCTGAGTGTTATCCTTAACTCTTCATTCGAGTTCTGCTTTTCACCCTTTATTCTCAATTAGTAAAGTCCTATCACGTCTGCATTTTTAAATCTCTTGAGTTTGTCACTTCCGCTCCAGTCTCTCAATGATTGCCCCAGCCTCTCCAACCTACACTAGTGTCTTTGCCTCCAGCCTTGTCCTTCTCCAATTTATCCTTCATAAGGCTGCTAGCAGCCATCTTTCCTTCTATGCCTTTTCTAAATAGCATATCAATCCTTAGCTTATGTTCTTTCAGTGGAAGGAATATGCCAATAGGTTAATAAAATTATGGGTGGTTCTTCTTCTATTTAAAAAAATCTATAATTTTGTTATAAAAATTATAATCTAAAAACATCAGGACTATGTTTGTAGAGGAACATGTGAGATTTCCATTCTAGAACATCTTTCTCAGAAGCAGACAAGTTAAAAGGCCATTTCAGTACTAAGTCTTTTATAAAGTTCTCTTTATATTAAAAAAAAAAAAAAATCACTTTATCAGTGCTTTTCTTAAGTCAGTGTTTAACTCCCTCTTGCTTCTCTGGGATCTGATGTGAGGACAGCTGGTTTTACAATTGAATGTCAGGGAAATGCTGAGGGTAGGGGGCAGTAGCAGATTTGGCATGTCTCTTTTGTGAGTCTCTGAATCTAAATGGGAATTTTTTCTCATTGTCTCTTCCAATCCTTGAGTTTGAAGGGAGATGGAGGGTGACAGCAGAAGGACATAAAGATATTTTCTATTCTTCTTCATCTCACTTATGCCAAATAATTCTCAAGTCAAAAAAGAGGAAAAGAATGGAGGGAGCTCGGTCATTTAGAATTTCTTCTTATTTTACTTTCCAAAAAGAAGATTGTAAGATGTTTAAAAGTCAAGATTTCCTGGATTTGAATTCCAGTTCCACCATCTACAAGGTGGGTAAGCTTAAGCAAGTTTTTTAACCTCTCTGTGTCCTCAACAGTAAAGTTAGAATAATAATTATAAAAACTTTTTTTTTTTTATAGGCAGTACTAGGAATTGAGCCCAGGACCTCGTACATGGGAAGCAGAAGTTCAACCACTTGAGCTACATCCACTTCCCTAAAGCCTTCTTACGGGCTTGTTGTGAAGATCAAGGATTAGGACAGAGCCTGGCAGGGTGTGAATGCTCAGTAAGCGTCAGCTTATAATAATAGCTTCTCCCTAGAACAGACACTCCACAAGAACAGAGACTTCATCTGTTTTGGTCACTTCTGTATGCCCAGCATTTGGAAAACAGCAATAAAGATTTGCAGTCCAGCTCATTTAAGTTGAACAAATATTTTGGAGTACTTACAACATGTCTGACGGTTACTGGAGATCCAGTGATGAGTCAAAATTGGGCCCTGTCCTGGAGAGTTGAAGATGGATAGGAGAATTTGTTCTCTTTCCGCTCTTTCTTTGCATAGGCTTGGAACACTCCACGACTCCTTCACCTGGGCAGTTCTATCATTATTCGCACCCTTCAAAACTCCCAGCTTCGACATCACATTCTGCAGAAAAGCTTTTCTGACGCCACGGTGTGGGTGAGGAAACTTCCACAGCCCCTGCAAACTTCTTTTGTGTTCTTAGCAGACGGTAATTTGCCTGTCTCCTCCAACAGATGAGGCTTAGCGACCTGAGGTCAGGGCAGTGTATCTCAGCTCTATGGCCGGAGCACCTACCACGATGTCGACTACATAAGAGGTGCTCAATAAATGGTAAAAAGATTCCTGGTGATAAGGAAAGCCAGTCATCGTTGAAGACAGAAGGACTTATTTTGAACAGCAGAGCCATAGCTTTAAGAAGCAAATACCTTTATAGTACCACAAATCATCATTTTAAAATGGCACAATGAGCCAAACTTGATAAAATCTCTTTCACCTCATCTTAGGTATTAAACTGCTTTGAAAGTTTCATGCAAGAAAATAACTAAGTTAAATGATGAGAAATTAAAAGTTTTCTTTCAGCTCCATGAGGTAACCATGGAGCTGGTAACACTAGCTCAAAATGCATATCAGACAATGGCAAGACTGGTGTCTTTTTTTTTTTAAGTAAAATTTTATTGATGTATATCATTCATACTGAACATACATAAACAATAAGTGTACAGTAAAATTTATGATTTTACAACACAAACATGCATATCATCATACAGGGCTCCCATATATCTCCCCACCACCAACACCTTACATTGTTGTGAAACATTTGTTACAAACTGTGAAAGAGCATCGTCAAAATATTACTACTGGGGAGTGGATGTAGCTCAGTGGTTGAGTGCCTGCTTCCCATGTACGAGGTCCTGGGTTCAATCCTCGGTACCTCCTAAATATATATATGTGTATATATATATATACACACACACACATATGCACACACACACTAATTATAGCCCGTATCTTACACTTGGTGTATTTTCCCCCAACCCACCCAATTATTAACACCTCATATTAGTATTATATATTTGTTATCATTCAGGAGAAAACATTCTCATATTTGTCCTGTTAACTACAAGTCTGGTGTCTTTTTGACACAGCAGCATCATTTTTACTCCTTTATAAAACTGTGAGGGAGGAAGAGTAATTCCCTCCTCCCCCACCCCCTCAGGCAGAAGTATTTTATCAAATACCTTTTAAAAAGATAATGGCATTAGGATGCCTCTGGTTGTTGTGGAGAAACAGTAGATGTTAATCAAAGTAAGGGAAAGGTTTTGGTTAACGTTGAGGGATTAGCTGCTCAAATAATCCTGACTGTAGTTTGGGGTTTTACCTGAGACTCAAGCCTGGGTTTTCTTCAGATCATTTGACCATGTCAACCTTAAGCTTTCCCAGTAGGCAGGGAAGGAAGACTTCAGTTAGAATGGGTAAGAATGGGTAAACGTGGTTCCTACCAGAGGGAAAAGGGTTTCACACTCTCTTCCCTACTTTACCTCACCTTCTGGTGATCTTTGATGTGCTCCTCCAAAAGTGTTTCCCACATGCCCTCCCCTGCTCCCAACACACCCATGGCTTCTTCTGCATATGGCTGCTAAATAGCTGGGATCCACTTGCCTTCTTTTCAACTCTTTATGAAAATCTGTTCTTAGACAAGAGCCAGTCAGGCATGGCCACTGAAGTGTGAATGACCCAGAGCATTTAATACCTGATCTTAAGTAGGTCTATTAGTGTTTTTACAGAAGATTAACTCTTAATCCAAAGAAATGAATTCCTGACTTTCAAAGGTTCAGGCATTAGCAAGCGGTGGGGTCTTGCTGGTGGCAGCTGTCAACTCCACCTACTTGGCTGGCTGATGTGTCTTCCATCTTAGTTTCTATTTTGAAAAAAAGAAAGTCCTCTTCCTTCTATAAAAATTTGCCTAGGCTTGTGACCCTTAAAAAATTGCTAACCGTATGTAATGTTTTGAGAAAAACCACAATTAAGAAAACCTCAGGGTAATCTTTTACCCAAACAATTCATATTATCTGAAATGACCAAAAGTGAATATGGTCACAACCTCCCAATCCCCAAATCAGAGTAGAGGGAAAGACATTTTTCATCTAACCATCTTTTCTCAGCTGAAACAGAGTTCTGGGAAAAATCGGCATTCAATCAAGTTTAGACAAGACTTTTTTGTTGTTTGCGATTGCTGCAATGGTTTTGTATTAGGCTTCTTTGCCCCTTTCCACATGGTTTGCAATCACCCCTCCCTCCCCAGGGCTTTTGAAATGAATCATCAACTTTTCTTTTTCAAGTACACTATTAAATTAGGCTACAGCCTGGAACCAAACATTTGTTCCTACAAGCATTTCTTTCATGTCATCAGCTGTAATGGAAACCAGAAATCCAGTAGGCAGATCTTATCTCCGACAGAGCAGAAGCAGCGGCTTGTCCAAGCCCACACTTTGGTTGCCATATACCATTTGGAAATTTTCAAAACTCATTTTTAAGTGTTGGAGAATTAATGCTTGCATTAGAAAATGTCAACTAAATTTATATGAAAATTCATTAATAGAATTCAGAGAGTGATGCATGCCATTTATATTGAATAAAAAGATTTTAAAAAATTTCTTCCTCTGAATCTTAATCTTATATAAGATCCTTTTAAAGGACATCCACCCATTAAAATAAACTGTTTTTCAAATTCCAGCTTCAAGAAATGAAAGATGGTTTCAGTCCCTTTTTTAACTTCATGGTGCAGCAACTGTGGAGTATAAAAATACAAGATTAGAATAATAGCTTTCTTTAGTAACATTATTATGAAAAGCAGACCTTTATCAAAAGATATAAATGAGATGAGACATAAAAGCACCTAGCATCATTCGTGAATGCATTCATTCAATGAGTGTTTATGAAGGGGTGCAGCAGTGAACAAAACAAAACTCCCTGTCTTGTGGGGCTTATGTTTCAGGAAAGGTAGGGTAAGAGAGATAATAAACAAAATGAATTAGCAAGTATACTGTAAGTTCAATGGTGACATGTTATAGAGAAAATAGAGTAGGGAAGGAGACTAGGGAGCA
Source organism: Cabassous unicinctus (assembly GCA_029593785.1). Lineage (NCBI taxonomy): Eukaryota > Metazoa > Chordata > Mammalia > Cingulata > Chlamyphoridae > Cabassous > Cabassous unicinctus. The sequence continues at coordinate 15,764 of JAQZBX010025886.1, read as the reverse complement.
TGTGGGGGTGGAGAAGACATTACTTTTTAACGGGGTCAGGGACATCTTCATGGGAAGGTGGCATTTGAGTAAGATCATTAAGGAGATGTGTCTACAAATGGGAAGAACCCTCCAGGCAGAGAGAACCTAAGTGCAAGTGTCCTGAGGCTGGGGAGCTTGGTGCAGCTGAAAGACCGCAAAGAGTGAGCAAGTTGTAGGGTGAACAAGGGCAGGGAGTGTTAAGAGATGTAATCATGAGGGTGGGCAAGGAGGGAACCAGCAGATCATATAAGGCTTGTAGGACATTGCGAAGACTTTGGCTTTGACATTGAGGTGAGGAGCCACTGGGAGATTCTGAACAGAGAAGTGACATCATCTGAATTAAGTTTTCAGAAGATTATTTTGACCACTGTGTTGCAAACAGATTTGAGAAAGGCCAGGATAGAAGCATGAAGACTACTTGGTTACACAGCAGGCACTCCATTAATATATATACTTGTTTATTATAAATTGCATTTTTATATGACATTCGCCCCCCCCCCTTTTTTTCACTTATTCCACCTTAAAATTTTTTTCACTTTAATTATTTTCTTCTTCTCTCTGTATTTGGGTGATAGTATCTACACATTTTAAAGCAATATAATTATATTTCTTTAAAACATTGAATGCATTTCACACTTCTCATCATCAAGCCAAATTGGTCTCACCTGAATTTTCCTTTTCTTTTCCCCAATTTGGGCAAAGGGTTAAGGTAAGTTTATTCTCCAGAATAAACTTCTGTATTGGATGATGAGCAGGTTTAGTGAGCCAAGGGTATTTTGTATGTAAATTAAGGACAGAAGCAGATAAAAGCAGCCACAATACTAATAGCTAACTTCTTTTTTCCGTGTTCTATGCGTTCTAGGCATCATGCTACGTGTTCAATTAAATGAATTGACTCATTTAAGCTTCACAGTGACCGCAGAAGCAGGTGCTGTTATCATTGCCAATTGCACAGTCCATGAAGAGAGAAGGTAAGTAAATAACTGAGGTTACACAGCTAGCAAATGGCCTGGCCTGGTTGGGAACAAGGGCCAAGCAGCTTACACCCTGTGAACTTGACCTCCATCCTCATGTTACACCTGCCTCCTGGGCACCTACAGAAATGCCTGCTCTGAGAAACTGAGGGGCAAGGGAGGGCTCCAGGACACTTTGACTGCAGGGTAACACTGACCAGCTGGTCTACCCAGTTTTATTGTGGTCTATCTGAAGGAATGCCGGGTCAACAGAAGGAATGAAAAAAATCAAACAAATAGAGAACATCTATCAGTGTTTACCCAGCACTGTCCAGAGGACAGAGAACTGTACTTGTTCCCTGAGAGTATCCAGCCCATTAGCAGAGCACTCTGTCGCATGGCACGTTAAGTTTTCCTGCAGATTGAATAAAATACCCCTCTCATTCCCTTAAGCTAGTCAATGGACAAATTGGCATTTCTGTGTATAAGTCAGCCTTTTGTACGTTGGGCTTGCTTGAATCAGCTTCTTTTTCCCTGACTCTTTTGCCCTGCCCCAGCCCCCTCTATACCTCAGGGCTTTGTCAACCCCATGGTCAGCACAGCCTGGACCACAGTGATTCTAAGAGGAGCCCACTTGCATCCGACAATCAGCTCTTCCTCCTTACATGCCACGGTGCGAAGCAACTCTTCTGAGTTGTTTGCAGAATAGTCCAAATTTATTTGGAAAGAGGTTTCTAACTTATTTTTGTGCCCTAATTTTTTTTTTTTTTTTTTTTAGGTGCCTGGGCTGGGGATTGAACCCGAGATCTCATACGTGGGAAGCCAGCGCTCAACCACTGAGCCACATTGGCTCCCCTGAGTTTTTTTTCATATATTTGCTTGTTGTTTGTTTGTTTGTTTGTTTTTAGGAGGCACCAGGGCCTGAACCTGGGACCTCCCATGTGGGAAGCAGGCATTCAACTGTTTGAGCCACATCTACTCCCTGTGTCCTAATTTTGAATTATTCAGGCTTCTCCCATTTAATTGAAGAGGCTTAGTATATTTTTGTACAGAAATTCGATTTGTTTTTTGCCCTCTTGACAAGTTGCATCTTGGGAATGTGTGGCTTCTATCTTATTTGCCTTCTAATGTAGGGATAGCTAAGGGGATGGACAATTATACTTTATGTGGTGTGTGGCATGGACTCCAGATTTGTCTCTTGCTGTAGCTTGGTAAAGAAATGCATTTGGAGTTTAATTAAGCTGGTAATTGACAAATTTGGGAAAATATCAAACCTAGAAGGCTCAGAAGAATCCAGTGAAAAAGAATACTTCTGATATGATGAATAGGATTATGCCATATCGTAATTTTTTTTGCACAATGGTTGTGTGGTGGCCTTGGAATGTACTTTTTCTAATTACGTCTCGCCATCATTGATATATTGTTAAGAAGTTTGTTTTCTCAGTTGCTTCTTTTTGTGTTCAGACTCATTATCAGGTCTTTGCCATCCATTTCACTCCTTAGAACCATTAAGCAGATTTTCTCACATAAACATTTGACATATTTATACATATATGTATAAATATGTATATATATTTATGTGTCTTTTATTTTTTAAAGAAACCTGCTCTCTAATAGAATACAGTTGCTTCCAGGAAGAACTTGGAGACTAGAGACAGGGATGAAAGGAAATTTTATTCCCACTGTATACTATTTTCTACCTCTTGAAATGTGTATACTATTTACGAATTATCTTTTCAAGTTAATTAATTGATTTACTCCCAAAATAAAACAATTTCAGATAAAATAAATTCATTTTCTCCTTATGTAAGGTCAAAAGCATCATATGGTTTATGAAGAATTATTTTTTAAAAAAAGAATAATAAATTGCTCTGGCTAAATACTGTTTAAAAGGAAAATAAACCCCAAAAGGGATTGTTAAAAGAACCCCCCTTAATAATTGTTAAGTCATACTCAAATCCAATTATATAAAACTATATGCTTAAAATATAATTTTAAAGCAGCTTTATGGCAATGCCATGTTTTCTCAGCTTATATTAATGGCAGCAAAATACAGAGACATTAACAGATACTGAAAGGGATTTAGTACTGATTAAGCACAAATTTCCATTCTTAGTTGCAAAACCCTAGAAACATTTCCATTAAAGTGAAGAAAAGCAAAGATGTTGTGATTGTCATTGTTTTTTAATATCTGGGAAGAGAAAATAATAAATATAAATATTTAAAGGAAGAGGAAAAATTATCATTATTTTAGATGATATTATCTACTTGAAAAAAATAGAAGAATCCATTAAAACCATTAGAACTAATACTAGGTGAGTGGTTACAAAATGTTTAAAAGTCAATAGACTACTAGATATGCACATGCAAAAGAATGAAATTAGATCCCAACCTCATACCATACACAAAATTTATATCAAAATGGATCTCTAAATGTAAGAGCTAAAATTATAAATCCCATAGAAGAAATTATAAGAGTAAATCTTCATGATCCTGGATTAAGCAGTGGTTTCTTAGATATGACACCAAAACCACAAACATCAAAAGAAAAAGTAGACAAATTGGGCTGCATTAAAACAAAAAACTTTTATGCTTCAAATAACACCATCAAGAAAGTGAAAAGACAATCATAGAAGGGAGAAAATATTTGCAAATCATATACAGATAATGGCCTAATATCTAGAATATATAAAGGACATGTACAACTCAGCAATAAAAAGACAAATAACAATTTAAAAATGGGCAAAGGATTTGAATAGACATATCTCCAAAGAAGAAATAAAAATAGCCAATAAGCACATGAAAAGATGCTCAATATCAAAAGTCATTAGGGAAATGCAAATCAAACCCACAGTGATATACCACTTCACACCCATTAGGATGGCTACAATAAAAAAAAAAGATAGACAATAACAAGTGTTGGGAAGAATGTGGAGAAATGGGGACCTTCAAACTTTGCTAGTGAGACTGTAAAATTGTGTAGCATCTTTGGGAAACAGTTTGGCAGTTCCTCAAAATATCAAGGATAGAATTATATGACCCAGCAATTCCACTATCAGGTTATACCTAAAGAGTTGAAAACATATGTCTACCCAAAAATGTATACATGAATGTTTGTAGCAGTATTATTCATGACTGCCAAAAAATGAAAACTCCAGGACCAGAAGTTTCACAGGTGAATACTACCAAACATTTTAAAAGAAGAATGAATAGCAATCCTTTTCAAATGTGTCCAAAAAATTGAAGAGGAGGGAATTCTTCCTAATTCTATGAAGCCAATATTACCCTAAAACCAAAACCAAATAAAGACATCACAAGAAAGGAAAACTACAGAACAATTTCCCTTATAAATATAGATGCAAAAATTCTCAATAAAATGCTAGCAAATCAAATCCACAGCATATTAAAAGAACTATACACCATAACCAAGTGGGATTGATCCCAGGAATGGAAGTATGGTTCAACATAACAAAATCCATCAATGTAATACACCACATTAACAGAAGGAAGGAAGAAAAAACCTCATGATTATCTCAGTTGACATGAAAAAGGCATTTGACAAAATCCAACACCCTTTCTGATAAAAAACACTCATAAAATTAGGAATTGAAGGAAACTTCCTCAACTTGATAAAGGGCATATATGAAAAATCCACAGCTGACATCATATTCAATACTGAAAGATTGAAAACCTTCCCCTTGAGGTCAGAGACAAGACAAGGTGCCCACTGTTACCACTGCTATTCGACATTGTATTGGAAATCCTTGCCAGAGTGATTAGGCAAGAAAAAGAAAAAAAAGTTACCCAAAATGGAAAGGAAGAAGTAAACCTATCTCTATTTACAGATGACTTAATACTTTATATAGAAAATCCCAAGAAATCCACAAGAAAACAACTAAAACTAACAAATTCAGCAAAGTTCCAGGCTACAAGATTGACACCCTAAAATCAATTGTGTTTCTATATACTAGCAAAGAATATTCTGAAATGACAATTTAAAAAAAAAATTCCATTTAAAATAGCTCCCAAAAGAATAAAATACCTAAGAATAAATTTAACCAAGGGGGTGAAGGACTTGTGCACTGAAAACATGCTGAAAGAAATTAAAGAAGACCTAAAATAAAATGGCAAGACTTCCTGTGTTCATGGATAGGAAGAGTTATTATTATTAAGATGTCAATACTACCCAGAGTGATCTACAGATTCTACACGATACCTATCAAAGCCCCAGCAGCCTTTTTTGCAGAATTGGAAAAGCCGATCTCCAAATTCATATGGAATCACAAGAGGCCCCAAATAGCCAAATAAATATTTCAAAGGAAGAACAAAGTTGGAGGTCTCATACTTCCTGATTTCAAACTTACTACAAAGCCACAGTAATCAAAACAGTGTGGTGCTAGCATAAAGATAGACTTATAGACCAATGGAATAGAATTGAGAGTTCAGAAATAAACCCATATATCTATGGCTATTTCATTTTTGACAAGTGTGCCAAGTACCTTAATTGGGGGAAAGAACAGTCTCTTCAACAAACGGTGCTGAGAAAACTGGATATTCACTAGGAAAAGAATGAAGTTGGACCCCTACCTTATATCATATACAAAAATTAATTCTAAATGGATCATGGACTTAAACATAAGAGGTAAAACAATAAAACATAAGTAATAAGAAAACATAGGGGAGAACTTCATAATCTTGGATATGGTGATGGTTTCTTAGATATGACACCCAAAGCACGCTCAATAAAAGAAAAAATAGATAAAATGTACTTCATCAAAATTAAAAGCTTTTGTATGTCAAAGGATACTATCATGGAAGTAAAACAGACAACTTATAGATTGGCAATGGATGGTGGTGACGGTAGCACATCACTGTGAACATAACTATCAGCACTGAATTTCATGTGTAGATGTGGTTAAGAGGGGAGATTTTAGGTCATAGAAAATAAAAAGTTTAAAAACAAAACAAAACAATGAAAGCCATTGGAAGGACTGTAGAGGTTGAAAGGGATATCAAATCTCAAGTTGTCATTTCTTTCTTCCAATAAGTATTTTATATATCTAGTGGTAACAATTCTACATAAATTAGGCCATAGATAACAGTGTGTAGAAATGCAGTGTGTAGCTACATTTTTTGGACTATGGATGAAGAATTCTGTTCTTCCTTAAAGGTAGTACAGCAATATCCATACGGCCCAAAAAATAAGGTTTCATGATGGTTTTCTTGTTATAAATTTGAATTTTGCATATTGAGATATTCTTATGTCTGTAAATTTTTTTATGGTGTATGAATGTTTTCCTTGAAATGTATAAAATTTGTAAGTTTAGATGGTCTTCTACATTAAAATGTCATTTATGCAAGCTTTCTTTTTTTAAAAAAATAGGATTAGTACATTCTTAGGAAATGTATATGAAAGCGTTAAATGTTCAAAGAGCATGATGTATACAACCTACTCTCAAATGTTTAGAAAATAGATAAATAGACATATAGATACCAGCACTGAATTTCATGTGTGGATGCGGGTTTTATGTTGTTTTTGCAACTATCCTGTAAGTCTGAAAGTATTTCAAAATAAAAAGTTAAAGAAAAAAGACAACTTAGAGGATGGGAAAAAATAATTGTTAAGGGTTTAATATCCAGAGTATATAAAAAACTGATACAACTCAACAACAAAAAGACAAATAACTCAATTTAAAAATGGGTAAAGGACTTGAATAGACATTTCTTCAAAGAAGATATAACAATGGCCAATAAACAATTGAACAGATGCTCAAAAGCATTGGTCATAAGGGAAATGCAAATCCAAACCACAATGAGGTGATGAAGACACAGCATTGTGATTATACTAAAAGACATTGATTATACACTTCAGATAGATTGTATGGTATGTGAATATATCTCAATAAAACTGTTTAATAAATAAACAAATAATTGTACAAGAATAGCCAGAGATAGCAGCTATCTACAGCAGGGAAACAGAGAGAGATTGAGAGGTGAAGAACTTTCTTGTTTGTTTTTTATTTATTATTATTGTTGAAATAATGACAATGCTTTAATAATGATTGAAGTGATGAATGCACAACTATGTGACTATACCAGATACCATTGATTGTACACTTTGGGTGAATTGTACGTTTTATTCTTATGTATCAATAAAATTGATTTGTAAAAAACAAACAAACAAACCACAATGAGATACCACTTCACACCCACTCAGATGGCCATTATTAAAAATAAACGGGGGGAGCAGATGTAGCTCAAGTGGTTGAGCGCCTATTTCCCATGTACAAGGTCC
>JAQZBX010025885.1:0-29248 GCA_029593785.1 Cabassous unicinctus | reverse complement strand
GGGGGGGGGGGGGGGGGGGGATTACATGATGAGATGCCTACTTATTTGTGTGAATCAGGTATATAATGTAAGTTGAAATAGCTGATCTTGGTTTATGCCGCTGTTTTCAGTGTTCTCTCCCCGCCCTTGGACATAGAAACTAAACCTTATCAGATCTCTTAGTTTACATCAACTTGGGGCTCCCAGAGAAACAAACGATTGTTTCTTCTGTCAACTCTGTCCATTTTTAATGTATAGTAGATGACACCATATAACTGATGACAAACATCATTTGGCAAAATCAGGATAAGGGCATTTCAGACCTACTCCTCAAATAAAATAAATTACTACTGGCCTATAAAATTCGATGACACATTGAGACCAGTGTAGATTTATAGTTTAAAAAGTAGGGCAAATCTAAATATACCAGGTTAAACAGAGATTGAGCCATGCTGTTATAAACTTATTTGGAAGTTTTTTTTCCCCTCTTTTTCTTTTTTTTCTCCTTGGAAGGGGCTCTAGAGAAACATTTTATTTTCTGTTTAATATTTTAATTCCAGTAATCATAGTGAGTTGCAATTTGTATTTATGGTATTTTATTATAAAATACCACATGTAAATTATAATTAATGTACCTAAAATAAAATTCAAGGTGATTTTCATTTCATTAACCCCAAGAATACCTTAACAAAAACCAGGCAATTCATATAGCCTCTAAAAGGTCAGTAGATATGTGTCCTCTTGGTCTCACTGTATGACTTTTAGTAGAAGAATATTAGGTTCAATTGTACATAGAGAAGTGTTTTTAAATTGTGCACATCGAAGAAATAATATTAATACCTGATGGGTTGGTCTTTATAGTGAATTTTTTCATATTCTAGTAGTTAATAGGAAGAACTATCAAGCCAGACTACCTGGGTTTGAATTCCGGCTTGGCCACTGCCTAATTGTGTAACCTTGGGCAGTTTACTTAACCTTGTCATACATCAATTTCCTCTTCTGTAAAATGGGAATAATAATAGTATTGGTCTCATAGGATTGTTAATGGCATTAAGTGAGTTAATATTTTTAAGGTATGTAGAACAGTGCCTAGCATATAGTAATGGCTATATATTTATTTGTTAATACATATATTTAAAAAATACCGGGGGTGGATGTGGCTCAAATGGTTGGGTATCTGTCTCCCATATGGAGGGACCTGGGTTCGATCCCTGGGACCTCCCGGTTAAAAAAAAAAAAAAGGAGTTTGTGCATCTCTGACAAACCTGGAGCAGTTAATGTCTGCTGCTAAGGTTTCCACTACAGATGCAAGAAAAAGAAGGTCCTCGCGCTTTCTTTCTGTCTGGATGTGGCAGCCAAGATTGAATGGGGGAATACAGGAAATTCTAAAAACATTGGGAAGGGGTAATAATCTTTGCAACTCAGAAATAAACTTAAAAACAGCAAAACAAAAAACAAAACAATAACAGCAAAAAATACTGTGCTTGCTTTGGCAACACATATACTAAAATTGGAAAGATACAGAGAAGATTAGCATGGCCCCTGTGCAAGGATGACATGCAAATTCATGAAGCTTTCCATATTGAAAAAAAAAAATACCAGTGTTAGCAAAGTTTTACTTTCAAATTCCTTATTTGCGTGTAGCGGCCCCATCCACAGTTGGCCTTTGCCATTGTGAAAATGCAACTCTGGCAGTAACATTCATTTAGTTCGTAAATTCATGCAATTAAGATTTATCATAAAGAGCACAAACAAATTATAAGGAAAGTCATCTAAGTCTCTGTGGTAGGCAGCATTCTAAAAATGCCTCCTACCCCAAGACTCCATGTCCAATTCTTGGAACCCTTGAGTATATTACTCCCTTGATTACGTTTTATAGCACAAGTGACCTTGGGCCTAATCTAATCACAAGAACCTGTAAAAGTGGAGAACTTTCTCTGGCTTGGATCAGGAGGAGAAATTAGAGAGATTCAAAGCGTGAGGACTCAACACTCTGTTGCTACTTTGAAGATGCTTTGAAGATGACTTGAGAGGGAATGCGGACAGTGTTAAGTCATACAGTGGCCTGCAATTGCTGAGGGTGGCTCCCTGGCTGATGGCCAGCAAGGAAATGGGAACCTCAGTCTTAGGGCTACGAGGAACTGGATTCTACCAACAAACGAATGAGTTTGGAACGGGGTTCTTAACCAGAGCCTCCAGATAAGAACATAGCCTGGCTAACACCTTGATTTCAGCTTTGTGGGAACAACCCTGAGCAAAGAATGCAAACAAGCCTACCTGGACTTCTGGTCTTCATAACTCTGAGAAAATAAACAGATGTTGTTTTAAGCCACTGAGTTTGAGGTAATTTGTTATACAGTGATAGAAAACTAATAGAGACTCCACCAGAAAAATGGGTAAAAGACATGAATAGACTATCCATAGAAGAGAAACATGAATGGCTAATAGACATAGGAAAGTACATTCTTTCTCCATTAATCAAAGAAATAAAACTGAAACAACACCAAGATACCATTTGTTTTAGTTTCCTTTTGTTTTAGTTTTGGCTTCTCTGAGTTGGTTTTTTCATTTGTTTTGCTTGCTTTTTGTTCTTCTTTTTTCAGGAGACATCAGAACTGAACCCAGGACCTCCCATGTGGGAGGCGGGCACTCAACTGCTTGAGCCACATCCGCTCCTGAGTTGGCTTTTAACAATGGGAATTTATTAGCTTACAGTTTTGGTGTTGAGAAAAAATGTTCCAGTCAAGGCATCATCAAGTTGGTGCTTTCTTCCTGAAGACTGGCTGCCAGTGATCCTTGACTCCTCTACCACATGGCAAGGCAGTTGGCAGCATTTGCTGGTCTCTCCCTTCTTTTCCAGGTTTCTTTGCTTTCAGCTTTTTGCTTCTGTGGCTCTTTCTTTCTGTATTCATTCCATTATAAAGGACTCCAGTAAGAGAATAAGACCTACCCTGAATGAGGTGGGTCACACCTTAACTGAAGTAGACTCCTCAAAAGGTCCTATTGACAATGGGTCCACACCCACAGGAGTGGATTAAATTTAAGAAGATGCCTTTCTGGGATACATACAGCTTCACACCACCACACCATTTTTCCAGCTATCAAATTTACATTTTTTAAAAAAAATTATAATTCTCTGCATCAGTGAGAGTACAGTGGAGCAGGCATTTTCAAATGCTGTGAGGGTCTGAATATATGAAAAGCCTTACTTTTTCTACTGTTTGTCCCAGTAATTCCAGTTCTGTGAATCTAACCAAAGGAACTTATAAGAAATATCTTAAAAAGTCAAAAGAAGTATAATATAACTTTGTTTAGAAAAGTCAAATATTAGAAACAGCCTAAATACCCACCAAGAGGGGGAACAGTTAGATAAACTGTGGTGTCATCAAAAGATACAGAGCTATACAGACATTACAGAGGACTTGGAAAGGTGCTTACCAAATATTGCTAAGTGAGGGAAAAATAGTATAGAGAACATTATATACAATATACTATTAACTATGTTTAAAACAAAACAAAACAAAAACTTGTACACTAATATTCATAGAAGCTCTATCACAATAGCCAAAAGGCTGGAACAACCCAGATGTTCATCAACTGATGAATGGATAAACAAAATATAGTATATCCATACAATGAAATATTATTCAGCCATAAAAAAGAATGAAGTGTACTACAACATGGATGAACCTAGAAACCACTATGGTAAGTAAAGGAAGCCAGGCACAAAGGTCCACATATTGTGTGATTCCATTTATCTGAAATATCCAGAATAGACAAATCCAGAGAGACAGAAAGCAGATTCGTGGTCGCCAGGGGCTGGGGGTGGGGTGGCAGGCATGAACTGACTTTTGGGGTGATGAAAATATTCTGGAACTGGATGATGCTGATGGTTGCATAACATTGTGAGTACTGAATGTCACTAAAGGGTACACTTTAAAATGGTAAAAATGTGAATTTTATGTTTTGTGAATTTTACCACCAAAAAATAAAAAAAGATCTGCATAGGAAAAGGGCTGAAAGGAACAAAATGGGGACAGCGTGTTTCTCTTACTGGAGGATGAATAGGTATTGTTTATTTTTCTCTTTTATACTTTTCTGTAGTGTTAAAATATTTAACAGTGAGAATGTAGTACTTTTTTATAATCACAAAAGGAAATAAACATTATTTTAAAAGCAATAAATCCTATGCTAAGATATTTTAAATCGTCAAGTAGTGAAGATAATAAGAATGTAAAGACAACTTAAATATGTGGCAAAAAGTGATACTTAAAAAATAATATGAGATAAAAATGATAAATATTGTTAGATTAAAAACAAAGTTGGAGAAATTATTCTGGCTAAGGTAATCAGTAAAAGCTTCATGGGAGAGGAATCACTGAATATTATACTGAAGTAAAATAAAAAGAAGACTCATGGTTGAATTTTCATTAAAATTCTTTGTTTTCTTATAGATTGATAGATTTTAGGCCTTAGGGTATAGATCCAGGTTAATTATGAGAGTGGAGACAAAGAACTATGAAGAATATATAACCATATGTGACCCCATCCTCATCCCCCCAAAAAAGCCCCTTGCATAGTATGACTAGGAAAACCAAGCTGGGCCTAGGCCAGTAGCATCTGCATTAAAAATATCCAAAGCTAATATTTATTAAATACTTATTGGATCCTTGACATATTCTATTCCAGTTTAATTTTGTGTGCAGCCTTCGAATAAGAGTTGAAGTCAGGTCATGTATTTACATATTTAAGCAGCAAGCAGGTAGATGGGTGCTACTTTAATTTCTAGTTTCAGAAGATTGCGTTTTAATAGGAACATGGAAAAAGTTAGATCATTTGAACAGATTTTTTAAGATTCTCACATACTAGGCAATTTCTAGGAGTACCAAGCCACTGCTACTCTTACTTTATTTTCTGTCTTAGTTTCCTAGCTGCTAAAACAAATACTATACAATGGATTGGCTCATGGTTTTGAGGCAAGGAGAAGTCCAAAGCTGAGACATCAGCAAGGTGATGCTTTCTCCTCAAATCATCTATGTCATTCTGGGGCTGGCTGCCAGCGATCGTTGGTCCTTAGCTTTTCCAATGACATGGCAATTACCATGGCGGTGTCTTCTTTCTCTTCCAGGTTCTATTGACTTCCAGCTTCTGGTTGCTCCCCATAGCGTCTCTTTCTGTGTCCAATTTTCTTTGCTTATGAAGACTTCAGCTATATTTTAAGGTCCACACTCATTCAAAGGTCCAGTTAACTAATGGGTTCACATACACAGGACCAGGGTGTGGGACCAGATCATGCCTTTTGTGGGAGACATGATTCATCCCCAACATTTTCCTACTGGCTTCCTTTCTTATTTTCACCTCACCCTATTCTCCCACACTTCTAGAAAAGTACAGAAAGTATGGCCAAATGCTGATTTGCTTCACTTAGAGTGTTAAACCTGAAAAGAAGAGGTAAGGAGGGATATCCAGAAAGCATTGGTTCCCCTTAGAGTGGATTTAGTATTTGGTTCATACGTAGCTGAACTATATTCTGGCTTGGCGCTTCTGGTGCAAACCAAATAGTTCTAAGAACTGGGTGTTAAGTGAGAGTATGATAAAAATGAACAACAGTAATAAATTCCATGCATTATGCTTTCTCTCTTTCATTGGTTGCTGAGGATCATACCAGACAGGTCCCTGCCCCGCCCCCCCCAAAAAAAAGCCCCACATAATTTACCTTTGTGCCAATAATGATGTAAAGGCTTTGTTTGATCCATGAGTGTAATTAATCTTAATGGCAATATGAGCTGTGAACGAAAACCAAAGGCAAAATATAGAGTCCATGGCATTGAGATGTCAGGCATGGTATTTTCATTAACATTTTGTTGATTTTTCATATGCTCATTAACTGTTAATTTGAGTTATGCATTTCAAATTAGATTCCCTAATTATTTGCCACATTTATGAGTATGGTAGAGATTTATCCAGTTTTCTCAATTAGTGTAACCAATTTATTATTCAGTACAAACTAATGCTCTGTCCTGCATTATCCAGTTTATTTGGGGACATTTAACTAACTGGGAAATGGCTAAATATCCACTTCACCTTATTGTCTATGGATGTGATTATAAATGGAGATTTTTAGTCACAGAACAAGGAACATGTATTATAGGTTAGAAAATGTCAGCTTTAACTAGCAGTTTTTATTCTCCAGGAAATTAACTAAATGATCTCCTCCCACATGTTCTTGATCCACTTTTATCAACTCTTTAACTTTTCCAGAACAACTTATCATTCACTGTCAGGGATTCATTGATTCCATAAATAAGGATTAAGTTCTTGTTTTGTGCCATGGCACTGTGCTTAGAGCCAGGAATACAGTTTTGAACAGGAAGATAAAATCCTTGCCCTCATGAAGCTGTAGTCTAGTTGAGGAGACAAATAAGTAAGCAGGCCATTTTAAAATAGCATGAAAAGCATATTATATATCCTGCCATAGCCTACAGAATTGAGTGGGAGAGAGTGTAAACTACAATGTAAACTATAGTCCATGCTTAGTGGCAGTACTCCAAAATATGTCCATCAATTGCAATGAATGTACCACACTAATGAAAGAAGTTGTTAATGTGGGGGAAAGTGGGAGGTCTGGGGTGTGGGGCATATGGGAATCCCTTATATTTTTTTAATGTAACATTTTATGTAATCTAAGTATCTTTTAAAAATATATAAAAAATAAATTTAAAAAAAAATCATATTAGTGGAGAAAATCAGGGTGCTAAGAGGCATATAAAAGGGATACCCAAAAATGGACCTGGGAGGTCGGGGTAGAATTTCTGGAAGAAATGATACCTCAGCAGAAGCCTGAAGGCTGAATCAGAATTAGCCAGGTTGGGGCGGGATGAGCGGGGGAAGGGAGGGGGTGATGGTGGGAAAAAATGTGTTCCAGACAGAAGAAACAGGATGGGTGAGAAAGCACGTGGAAAATTCCAGTTTCTGTAAATTCTTTATGGCCAGAGATAGAGTGGGAGTGTGGAGAGGGGAAGGAGATTCAGAAACTAAGTCCAGGAAGATGTGTCCATGAGCTCTTTTTTTAAAAAAAAGATTGATTTATTTATCCCCCTCCCCCGCCCCGCCTGCCCCATTGTTTTACGCTTGCTGTCTGCTCTCTGTGTGTTCTTCTGTGTCTGCTTGTCTTCTCTTTAGGCAGCACCAGGAACTGATCCTGGGACCTTCTGGAGTGGGAGACAGGCGCTCAATCTCTTGCGCCACCACAGCTCCCTGGTCTGCTGTGTCTTTTATTGTCTCTCCTCTTGTCCCTTTTTGTTGCGTCATCTTGCTGTGCCAGCTCTCCGCATAGGCCAGCACTCCTGCATAGTTCCAGCACTCCTGCGTGGGCCAGCACTCCTGTGTGGGCCAGCATGCAGCACAGGCCAGCAGTCCATGTGGGCCAGCTTGCTGCACGGGCCAGCTTGCCTTTCACCAGGAGGCCCTGGGAATCGAACCCTGGACCTCCCATATGGTAGACAGGAGCCCAGTTGCTTGAGCCACATCCGTTTCCCTCCATGAGCTCTTAAAGGCGATGTTAAGGAGTGTATGGTTTATCCAGAAGGCAGTGGGGTGCCTGGTAAAAGGTTTTAATTGATTTTCATTTTAGAAAGCCCACTTTGGCTGCAGTGGGCTGAATGAATTAGAGGAGGACAAGACTGAAGAGAAGACTGGATGGTGATGACTGAGCTGAGGCAGTAATGATGAGGAGAAGGCGATAGATCTGGCAGATATTGTAGAGGTAGAATTAATATGACTTGCTGATTTGGAGGGATTTCAGGCAAGGGAGCCGGCAGGGTCATGGCTGAAGGTCATCTTTCTGGGAGGGATGATGATGACCTCCACCATTGAGATTGTCAGGAGGAGGCAGGTTTGAGGAGAGAATGAGGAGTTCAGGTTTGTGTATATTAGGAGTTAGGGCACAGTAAAAAAAAAGGCAGTTGCATGTGTGGGTCTGTATTAGTCAGCCAAAGGGGTGCTGATGCAAAATACCAGAAATCTGTTGGCTTTTATAAAGGGTATTTATTATTGGGGTAGATGGTTACAGTTACCAGGCCATAAAGCATAAGTTTCTTCCCTAACCAAAGTCTGTTGCCATGTGTTGGAGCAAGATGGCTGCCGACATCCGCCAAGAGTTTGGGCTTCCTGGGTTCCTCTCTTCCCGGGGCTTGTTTCTCATATAGGGCTCAGCTGCCCTGCTCTCTCTACAAGGCCAGCCGTAGACTATCAGGCAACTGGCTCTCTCTCTTTCCCCAGGGTGCGATTCTCTCCTGACTCAGCTTCTCTGCTCCTCTGTGTGCTTACTTCCTGGGCTCTAGCTCAAAAATTCCAACCTCCCTTCTCTGCAGTGCAGTTTCTCTGAGTCCCCGCCCACCAAGGGGGCAGGGACTCAACGTCTTACTGATGTGGCCCAATCAAAGCCTTAATCATTATTTAATCAAGTAAAAGTAAAACCTCTGAATCCAATACATTCTAATACACCTAGAGGAAATGATGAGTTTACAAACATAATATAATATCTATTTTTGGAATTCATAAATAATGCCAAACTGCTACAGGGTCTGGGAATTCAAGAGAGCAATGCAAACAGAGGGTGTTTAGCAGGTCAAATGTTACTGAGAGGTCAGGTCAGATGGAGAGTGAAAAGTGTCTTCTAGGTTTAGCACCAGGGAAATTGTTCATGACTTTGCCAGGGTAGTTTTAGCTGGGGCAAAACCAGTTGCTTCTGGGGAAAGAATGAATGGGCTGGGAGAAGTGGTGTCAGAAAGTATAAAGAACAAGTTTCTTAAAGAAACTTGGAAGGAAGGGGAGAAGGGGGAAAGTATCCTAGATGGAGAGGTACTTTAGTCAAGGGAGGTTTTACTTATTTATTTTTTCTTCTTTGAGAAGAGATAGGACCTTAGCATATTGAAATGCTGAGAAGGCCCTAATAGGGGAAGATATGGTGAGGATACAGGAACAAAAGGAGATTTTTGATGGACTGAGGACCATGATGCTGCTGATTTTGTTCTTTGGCCCTCTTGAGACCACAGATCTGCTTAATTTTAGAGCTTCCAACTCCTTCTGCCCATTCTCTGTTCCTTTTGAATTATCATGCAACACTTGTACCACTGAATCCCTACATTCTAAGGCCACCAGAAAAACAGATCCACTCTTGCTGATTTGAACAATGCAGGAGGCACCCTTGAGTAGATTGAAACCTTATTTCAGAGATTCCTAAACAGATTGCGGTCACCATTCTCCTGCACCAGTTTGTTGGTTTATAATGGGAGAAGACCAAAGAGAATGTGGTAGCTTTTTCTCTGGTTCCACACAGGAATCTGCTTTGGAGTCCATAAAGCACTACATTATATCATTTGATTCGTGTTTCACAACAACCTTTGCAGGAGGTAAGACAGGTATTCTTATTTGTCCTTTGTCATAGACAAAGTAACTGAAATTCAGGCTCAAGTGACTTCCTCAGAATCATACATATGGTAGTGGCACATGGAAGTTTAAACTCAGGTCTTCTAATTCTAGATCTTGTGGTGCAAAAGCAGTCTCCCTTTACTGAAAGATTAGATACCTCTGGTATTTGATATGCTGTCTGTATTTTAATTGTAGTATTATAATATGAAACCTTGACATATTAGCCTTGACTTAAGAAATGAGACTGAAGGTTGTGGGTCAATTTTGTTATTTTGTTTGAATCTGAAAACCCATATACATTGATAATTGTCCTCCCTCTCCCCTTCCAACCCCCCAAAATAAGTTGGTTTTACAAGCAGCAATTTATTTGGACATACCTTAACAGTTAAAATATGTTTGTCTATAGTCATATCTAATTTGAAAATGTTTCTTTTAATTCTTTTGACAGAAATATTTATTTGCAGGTTTTTTTAAGCAAACATTTTTACAAGTGTTTCTATTTATTGACTAAAAGAAAAATGATGTCTTAGGGAAACATTAGTAAAAGCTTTGGGCAATTAGGACTATGTAAACATTTGCAGAAGCACTTGTTTGGCCTAAATGAAGTTACGGTTATTATACCCTTGCAAACATTCCAAGCAATGTGTTCAAGGTCACTAAGAGAACTGAGGTTAGCTGTTTGGTTGGAGAACAACTTTTAACTGTTTATTCGGGGACATTCCCTTACAGAACTTACAATGACACTGTAGTATTATAGAGGTGATATTTCAGTAAATGAAGTATAAACTATTTCTCCAGGTGTAAAGATGACATTTAATAGTTAATTTTCTAAGTAGTGGGATTAACAAACAGAAAGATTAAAAATAAATTAAGTTGCTTGTTTTTGGCACTAAGATTAAAACACTATAAACTTTCGCCATATTATCTCAGGGTAATTAATTGGCTCTGAATTGTCAGAAGGACTACATATGCATTTTAGAGTCTTATTTACACTCATTTACAAGCAATATTATCTTGGACAAGTTACTTCATCTCTTTAAATCTCAGCTTCTTTACCTGTAAAGGTACTACTAATAATAGCAGCTTTCTCATAGTGTTCTTATGAGGATTTAACAACATAATGCAGGTAAAGGGTGTTACATAATGTCTGCCCTTTAATGAGCGCTCAATAAATAATAGATATAACTCTTTGATCATGGTCTTGGCTTAGGAGTTAAAAGAACTACCTTTGCTTTGTTTTTAAACATTTTATTAAACATATCATTCTTCACTTGACATGTGTTCATCCATATGAAAGGAATCCTCTGCAGGATGTTTTTTATTTAAAAGAGTTTAGTACAGTAGTAATTCCTGGGAACTGGCAACTGATTGAGTCCCAACGATCGTATGTCTATTATCCTAATGTAAGATCAAAACAGTCAAAGGAATATGGACCAATCAGAACTCTAGGATTCAAATTCAGAATGTAAAAATAGTTTCCATACTAATGATAAAAGTCCATAATAAATTTAAACCCAGTTTGGGGGAAGAAAAGGTAGTTGCTACTGTTCTTATCCTTTATACTTTATAAACTTTTCCTTTGACCTGTATGACGGGCAGAGATTTTTCTGGTTGCGTGTTGTACATAGTTAAATTACAAAGACTCCATCTCATTATTTTGCCTTACATTGTGCTTATCTTTGAGGGTCAAAGACAGTGTTTTGTCTGTCTTTGCCAGCCTTGATAGTTTCCTGCAAGAGACTGCTTTGTAGCCAAGGTCATTGTCACAGAGTATTTTGAGATTAAATGCAAGGAGGGAGGGGTCATGGATACAGCCCATCACCACTGAGTGCATCTTCTTTGCAAATAAGAGGTGACTTGCCCTTTGCTTATCATGGCTGTGGTACTCTCAGGTGCTAGTTAAAAAAGACCCGTGTTTACTTTTTAGCAAGTTCAAGAGCAAAGGAGAAAGAAAACAGTTAGTTAATTAATTCTCTTGCACTGTTCACCCATAGAACTGGCAATGTGAATATGTGTTAACCGGTCAGCGGGTTGTTTTGAAGGTTAAAGGGTGTAGGTAGTCTCCCTTCTGCTGATCAGCAGCAGGAAGTGAAGCAACTGCTCATTTTCCAGACACCACCCAGCAAGGGGTTTCTGTTGCCCAGGGACTGTGGGTCAGAACGACCTGGGCAGCTTGTGAAGAAGTTGTCTCCCCTCTTGCCTTCCATATGTGCCATTGTTAGTTACTTAGAACCCACTCTTTGTTGGGAACTTTGAGGCTGTTACTATAGGTTGTTAGTGTCACACCAGAAGTAGGATTATTACTAGAGTAGGTATGATTGGTTTTGTTTGTGTGTTTGTTTATTTCATTTGTCTTTTGTTTCTTTCAGATAAAGCCATCTCTGTATACATGTTGTTTTAATTTATTAGCTGCTAAAACAAATACCATTTAATGGATCAACTTCACAACAGGAATTTATTTGCTCACGAATTCAGAGGCCAGAAGGCTTGCTTCCTCCTAGGTTTGTTATCTTCTGGCCTGCTGGCAATCACTGGGATTCCTGACTTTTCTGTCACATAGCAATGCACATGGCAGAGATGTCTATCTTTCTCCTCGGTTCCACTGACTCCCGGCTTCTGGCTGCTCCCTGTGGCTTCCCTCTCTATCTGGCTTTCACTTTGCTTGTAAAAGACTCTAGTAATCCCGATTAAAGCTCATCCTGATTTAGTTGGGCCACACCTTAATTGAGGTAACAGCTTGAAGAGATTTTATCTGCAATGGGTCCACACCCACCAGAATGTGGACCAAGACCAGGTCCAAACTGGGGTACACAATTAAAATCTACCACACATGTCATTTAATTGTATTTTGTCACTTACAACTCTTTATCATCCCTAGATCGGTAAGGATTCCTTACTTGTATTCCCATAACACCTTTTGCATACCTCTGTTAAGGCACTTTACACTTGATTTTGTGTCTGTTTCCTGCTAGCTATTAAGCTCGTTGAGAGAAGGGGATGTGTTTTGTGTCCGTAGCATCTAACATACTCTGTCCTCTGTAAATGATGGTTGGGTATAAATGGCTGTGTGGTTAGGAATCAGTTAGCTTCCAGTAGAGATAGTAATCATTTTAGAGTTTAGAAAGTGCTTTCACATACATCATCTCGTTTGTGCTTCTCAGCTCTCTGAGGTCGATGAGTCAGGCTTTGGCAGGATTTCCATTTTTGCAAATAAGGAGGACCCAGAGGCCCTGAGTGAGCCTGACTTGCTGGAAGTTACTCAGTTGAGAAGGTAGTGCTGGGTTATGAACCCTTTCCTGGTGTCAGAGGTCTGTTTACTTTCCATTGCCACGCCTCAGTCCCACTGAATAAACTCAGTACTTAGTCTGGTGTGGCTCATGGATTGGATTCACCCTCCTTACTCTTTGTTTATGGTCCTTCTAATATTGGGGCCCCTGAGTGAAGTAAGATAATTTAAAGATAATTGAACTTGTGTGACCCACAGGACTCAGTAATTGGATAGGGATTGCAAGAAGGTTTTTTTCTTCCCCATGAGGCTTGGGACTGACAATAGATGAGTCATCTTGGTCTCTTTTTCAGCATCTTTAAAATAATCCTTTTCTGTAAACGTACAACTGCTCTAAAAAATAAATAATTAAAATTGTTTAAAAAGGGCACCAAAAGAGGAATAGATAAATGGGACCTCCTAAAAATTAAACACTTTTGCACCTCAAAGGATTTTGTCAAAAGGATGAAAAGACAGCTGACTCATTGGGAGAAAATATTTGTCAATCACATATCTGATAAGGGTTTAATATACATGATATATAAAGAGATACTGCAATTCAGCAATAAAAAGGCAAACTGCCCAGTTAAAAAAGGGCAAAACACTTGAAAAGACAAAAGTCCAAAGAAGAAATATAAATGGTGAAGAAACACATGAAAAAATGTTCAACATCACTAACAATTAGGGAAATGCAAATCAAAACTACAATGAGGTCATTTCACACCTATTAGACTGGCCACTATTAAAAAGTAGGAAAACTGTAAATGTTGGAGAGGATTTGGAGAGATAGGAATGTTTATTCGCTGTTGGTAGGAATGTAGAATGGTACAGCCACTATGAAGGACTGTTTGGCAGTTTCTAAGGAAGTTGAATATAGATTTGCCATGTGACCCAGCAATACCATTACTAGGTATATACCGAGAAGAACTGAGAGCAGTGACATGAATAGACATTTGCCCACCAATGTTCATAGTGGCATTATTCATGATTGCCAAAAGTTGGGAACAACCCAGGTCTCCATCAACTGATGATGGATAAACAAATGGTGGTGTATATAAACGATGGAATAATATGCAGCAGTAAGAAGAAATGAAGTCGTGAAGCATTTGACAACATAGATGAACCTGGAGGACATTATGTTAAGTGAAACAAGCCAGACACAAAAGGACAAATACTATATGATTGTGCTATTATGAACTAAATATGTTATGTAAACTCATGGAATTAATAATTAGAATATAGGTCACCAGAAAATAGATGGAGGGTAGAGAATGGAAAGTTAATGGTTAATCTGTGCAGAACTGGTTAAAAGGTTGTTTGTAAATCTTTGGAAATGATTGGAAATGGTGAGAGCACATCTTGGTGTTTGTGACTAGCAGAGCTATTATATGGATATGACAGTGGTTGAAAGGGAAAGTCTAAGGACATGTATATACTAGAAAGAAAGCTAATAAATGTAATGTGAGACTGTATAACATAGTGAAACCTCTTGTAAAAAACAAATATGGGTATATTGCATATATAAAACTATTTTTACAAAATATAAATACAAGTAAACTAGAGAAGGAAACAAAATAACAAGTATGTATGGCAGGGAAGCATAGATTGAGAGGTGATGAGTTTTGTTTGTTTTTTAATTATTATTATTATTACTGGAATAATGAAAATGCTCTAAAAATGATTGATGTGATGAATGCACAACTATGTGATTATACTGAATACTACTGATTGTACAGTTTGGATGGATTTATGCTTTATTAATATGTATCAGTAAAATTGACTTGTAAAAAAAATAAAAAATAAATTGGAGAGATAAAATAAGCAAACGAATAACAGCCCCCCACAAAAAAAAGGTTTTCCTACTTTATCCACTTTTCCCTGATGAGGTTGCTGTAAGTATTTGTTAAGAAGTTTACCAAGCACTTTATAAACCATACTCTAAACCATGCATGTGAATGGTGATAATTCTCCATAAAGCCAAGTGATTTTTTCCTAAGTTAGCTCAATTTAAGGAGTTGTGTGAGACAACTGGGAAAAACTCAGTGCTGTATTGTTTGGAAACACAGCCTCTATTATTCAAGCTCAAGCAGAAGATTCTAAATAGTTATTTGAGCTGATGACATCTTTTAAATCTCCAGCTACTTCTTTTTTTGGGTATTTTGCTTGTTGGGGTTTCACTGTACCTCTTGGGATGATTGTCACATTCATTGCACTTTCATAGTAAACTCATGGAATTAATAATTAGAATATAGGTCACCAAAAAATAGACGGAGGGTAAAGAATGGAAAGCTCTAACCGGCCCATTCCAACTTGCCAGCCTCATTTGGTACGCACATGTACCTAGCCAGTTATTCCCTGTTGCAGTTGAAGACTGACTCTAGCAACATGTGGTTTTTATGATGGAAGTTTCACCTCAATCCCAGAATGAAGATAATTTGAGTGGTTCTTTTGTTTGTTTTTTAACCACTGCTCCTTGCCATGGAGGCAAAGTGAGATGGAAAACATTGAGTCTGCATTTTTCGATACTTATATAGCAGGAAATATTGCAACTCTGGTGATTTTAAGAAAATAGGCTTCCCAAACAGAAGCTTTGGCTTTCCAATCCAGTAGTTGACACAGAGGCCTAATAACATTGCTGCCTGTAGCAACAGAACAATCTGAGATTTGAAGTGCCATGCTTATATTGAGTTTGGTTTCTGGGAAAATATCTTAGGGCATCAAATGTCTCAATGATTTTGCAGGTGGAAAATAATAAACAAGTGCAGAGATGTACTGAAAAATGCTTTAAATTGATTGGGGTATTTTAAAGGGAACACGTTGTTACTGGTCTGAGAAAGATCTTGAGCTCTAAGTCACTGGAAAATGAGACCAACCAAACTAATGATATTGTAATGGTTCACAAAATAATTCCCAAGTGCTGTGTAGATGATTTTGTTTCTCTAAAAGGTCTGACTGAGGCCTTTGCTACCTGACTTTTGCCATGTTTTATTTTTAAATCCTGGCTTTGATAGCTAGGAAGTTTTCTTTACAACAAAATTTTTAAAAGCTCAAGTCAAGATAATGTTTTGGAAAGCATGTCAAATTTCACTTAAAAGAGCTTATAATGAACTCAAATATACTTCTCAGAAAACTAAAGTGGTATTTATATTTACATATGTCAGTTGTTGGAAAACATGCTCTGTATGTAGTTATTCATTTCATAAATATTTATTGAACACCCAATGTGTACTGGCCATGGTCCTAGACCCAATGAGTGTTATAAAAATGAAATAGTGTGGAATCTCTGCTCTCAAGTTGCTGTAAGTCCAGTAAGGTAAGTGTGTGGCCTCAGGCAAGTTACTCAGTATCTTTGAGCCTCTTTCCTCATCTGTAAAATGGGGGTTATAATATCCATATTATACATTATGAGGCATAGAGATATAAAGTACAAAGCAAAGTACCCTACACAAAATAGGCTTTTAATAATAGTTATTATCATCATCATATCAGAAATAACAGACAGCATGCAGTAAATGTGTAGGGGTGGTAGCAAAGAAATATTATAACAGTATAAAGAAAGAGCAGATTGTTTTAGGATCAGGGATCAAAGACTGTGGAAGAGGTGGCATTTGAGCTGGGCCTTTAAGAGTGGATAGAATTTCAGTAGGTTGAGGTAGGTAGAGACTATCTCAGCAGTAACTGCAAGCAAAAGTTGAGTTGGGAAAGCATAAAATTTGAGCATTACACTTTGGAGGAAAAGAGGGTATGTATAGAATAGAAGTGCAAAGTTGACAGGCAAACTAGCCCAAGATTGTGGAAGGCCTAGAATGTCAGGTTCAAGAGTTGGACCTTGTCATCAATGGAGTGTCATTGCAGGGTTTTATTCACTGCTGTGTTCCTATACCTAAACAGGGTACTCAGCAAATATTTACTGAATGAGTGTGGTTTTAGACAAATTGAATTTAATTTTACCATGAGAAAAGCCAGGTAGAAATGTCCTACAAATAGTTGGGAATAGAGGATCAAAGGTTAGGTCTGAGATGGAGGCTGAAGGTGGAAATTTGGGAGCTGGCTACATAGAATTATTGAAGCCACAAGCCTAGATTAATTGATTTAGGGAGAACGTGTAGCTATAGCCAGAGAAGAAAGCTGTGGCAATGTCCACATGTAATAAGGAGGGTCTACCAGTAAGGAAAGGAGGAAGATGGAGACTGAGAATGAGTGGGTGGAAATGAGAGGAAAACTATGAGAGTGTGGTCTCTCTGATATTCTGGGAGGAAACGTTTAAGGAAGCGCTGGTTAACAGGATCGAGGAGAGTATACGGGCTTTAAACGCTAGTGGATGTGTAGTGTGGAGGTCGCTGGGGAGATAAGAGAATGGAGGTCTTGTGATGTGGGCACAGTGCTTTCTGGGACTTTTTTTTTTTTTTTTCAATGTAAGTATTTACTAGTATGTGATTTTCAAGCATATATTTAAACAGTATATCCCCAAACTGTGTATATAGTCTGATTCCAATTAAATATTGTGCATAAATTCACCAAGCTGTTACTTATTTTCTCTGGGTTCTGAGATCATGACTGATGCTTCTTTTTTTTTTCTCCCCCTATACCTATCAGTATTTTTCAGAGTTTTTATAATGAGTATTTCTTACTTTTAGAACTGGAAAAAACACTATACAAATTATTTTTAAAGATGGTATGCATAGCATGACAGTAGACTTCTCTTTTTAAAATTTGGATACAATGTAGCCATTTAATGTTCCCTTCAAGTCTATGAAAGTGGGATTCCATCTGTGTTTCTAGCTACCAATCTTGTCTGAAAGACTCCTGAGCTCTCTTTATGATGTCCACACTTGCACTGTTTCCTCGTCTGCTGCTTGTGGTATGACATGCTAACATTAACTTTACCACAAAACGACATGAAAAAATCATGACCTCTTGTAGCCTCATGGTCCAGAAAGGTCATGTTACTAAGGTTAGGATCTTGCAGTGGATCCTTTACATTATGTAACTCTTGGTAAATTCTTAGTCAGCTGCCACCTTAACCAAAGTAAAGAACATGTGTGAACCTCCTGTGCTGACAGTCCTTGCAGTCAACCTTGTACTCAATTATGAAAATGGATCGACAGAAACAATTTATCCTAGGTGTCTTTGGCATTGCATTTTTCTTGCACTGTCCAGCTGCTTCTAAAATTACATGGTCCCAGTCACCTCCCAGCACTCATTAACTTCTGATTACAAGTAATTTAGTCAAGTGGGAGGAAGTCGGCACCGGTATCCAGGGCAGTTTACTATGCAGCTCTCAGCGTCTCTGTGTGGGCTTGGTTGATATTATTTCTCATATCTGCTTCTCCTGTATGGGGGGCAGTGCCATATTCATCCTGTTAATTAGTCTTTCTTAATGAGTATGTAAATAGCAGATTTCCTAGTTAGAAAATAGCAATACACTGGTTCTCCATCCTTTTTACTTTTTTTTTTTTTTTTTTTTTTGAGGTACCAGGGGTGGGGGATTGAACTCAGGACCTCGTATGTGGGAAGCTGGTGCTCAACCACTGAGCCACACTGGCTTCCCTGAGTTGGCTTTTTTGTTTGTTTTGCTTGTTGTTTGTTTTTTGTTTTTTCAGGAGGCACCGTGAACCTAACCTGGGACCTCCCATGTGGGAGGCAGGTGCTCAACACTTGAGCCACATCCACTCCCCATTCTTTTACATTTTAATGCATACCTGCGATTCTTTGGGTTGAGCTCTTTTATAACCACACTGACAATTAGACTTCAGTTTCTCAATCTATTAAATAGGGGAAATACCCCCTTTTACAGAAAGAATGTTCTCTATATAAATAAGATAAAATGTCTAGAGGCCACTGAGTTTGGCTGAAAAGTAGCATATTATAAATAATTGATTGCTGACTTTGCCTATGTTGAGCTGACAAATCTTTCCAGGGAGAGACCAGGAGCATGTGGCTATAGAATGGGTGAGGTCCAATAGAATGCTCCCTAATTATACAGCAGTTTACATTTTTAAAGGCATGTTGGAACAGCTATCTATTAAATGATCCCATGCAAAGCAATTTGATGTTAGCAACTTTATTGGATATAGGTAGCTGGATGAGGCACTGAGAGGTTAAATGGTTTGTCGGAGGCCACCCAGCAAGTATGTGGTTGAGCCAGATTTAGACACAGTTCTCATTAGCTCATGATTTCCACTTTTGTGCTGCGACAAACCACACTGCCTCCACATACTGATTTACTCAGATTACTTTGTCAGAGAAAAATATGTATCATTTTTGGTTCTCTGAATATGTTGTTATTGTTTTATTTTTATTTTATTTAAATTTTTAGTGTTTTTAAAAAATCAGTTTTATTGATGCGTATTAATAAAATGTACAATCCATCCAAAGTGTACACTCAATGGTATTTGGTATTAACCCATAGCTGTGCATTCACCACTTCAATCATTATTACAGCATTTTCATTATTCCAATAATAATAATAAACAAAAACTAGACAAACAAAAAAAGCCCTACCCCTTAATAATCACCTCTCAATCTTTCTATGCTTCCCCTGCCATACATAGCTGCTATTCTGTGTCCATCTTTCTAATTTATTTGTATTTATATTTTGTATAGATGGAGTCAAACAATATGTAGTACCATTTGTCTAGTTTCTTTCACTTAGTGTATTTCCTTTTTTATGCTTAATGGAAGATTATGAATATATTACTATACACTACTGTCCATATTTTGCTTTGGTTGTATTTTTGCCTGATATTAACATCTTGTAACATTAACGTACATTTGTTCAGTTTCAGAGAAAATCAGTCTTATATATGCAGTATTACCCATATTTCACATGAGGTTTAGCTATATTATACAGACCCATGTTACATTTTTTAGCTTTCCTTCTAGTAATATACAAGACCTTAGACTTTCCCTTTTAACCACTGTCATATCCATATATTAGCACTGCTAGTTACAAACACTATGATGTGCTTTCACTATTTCTATTCATTTCCAAAGATTTGCACACAACCTTTTTACCAGTTCTGCACAGATTAATTTGTTTATCCATTTATCAATTGGTGGACACCTGGGTTGTTTCCATCTTTTGGCAATTGTGAATAATGCCACTATGAATATCGGTGTGTAGATGTCTGCTCGTGTTCCTGCTTTCAATTTTTCTGGGTATGTAACTAGTAGTGATATTGCCTGGTCACGTGGAAAATCTATATTCAACTTCCTTAGGAACTGCCAAATAGTCCTCCACAGTAGCTGTACCATTCTACATTCATACTAACAGTGAATAAGCGTTCTTATCTCTCCATATCCTCTCCAACACTTGTAGTTTTCTGCCTTTTTAATAGTGGCCATTCTAATAAGTGTGAAATGATATCTCATTATAGCTTTGATTTGCATTTCCCTAATCGCTAGTGATATTGAACACTTTTTCATGTGTTCTTTCACCATTTACATTTCTTCTTTGAACAAAAGTCTATTCAAGTCTTTTGCCCATTTTTTAATTGGATCGTTTGTCTTTTTGTTGAGTTATAGCATCTCTTTTTATATCATGGATATTAAACCCATGTCAAATACCTTTTCTGCATAGATTGAGATGATCATGTGTTTTTTTTCCCTTCAATTTGTTAATATGGTGTATTACGTTAATTTATTTTCTTATGTTGAACCACCCTTGATTACCAGGAATAAATCCCACTTGGTTGTGGTGTATAATTCTTTTGATATGCTGATTTGGATTCTATTTGCAAGTATTTTTTTTGAGAAATTTTGCACTTATGTCCATTAGAGAGATTGGTCTGTAATTTTCTTTTCTTGTATTATCTTTATCTGGCTTTGGTATTAGGGTGACGTTGGCTTCATAAAATGTGTTGGGTAATTTTCCCTCCTCTTCAGTTTTTTGGAAGAGTTTAAACAGGATTGGTGTTAATTCTTTTTGAAATGCTTGGTAGAATTCACCTGTGAAGCCATTTGGTCCTGGACTTTTCTTTGTTGGGAGATTTTTGATGACTGATTCAATCTTTTAAATGTGATTGGTTTGTTGAGTTCTTGTATTTCTTGTATTTCTTATACGTTGTTTGTGTGTTCTAGGAATTTGTCCATTTTACCTAGGTTGTCTAATTTGTTGGCATACAGTTTCTGAAAATACCCTCTTATGATCCTTTTTATTTCTGTGGGGTCATTTGTAACTTCCTCACTTTCATTTCTGATTTCATTTATTTGCATCTTCTCTCCTTTTTCTTTGTTAGTCTACCTAGGGGTTTGTCAATTTTATTGATCTTCTGGAAGAACCAGCTTTTGGTTTATTTGATTTGCTCTCTTTTTTTTTTTTTTTCTTCTCAATTTCATTTATTTCTTTTCTAATCTTTATTATTTCTTTCCTTCTGCTTACTCTGGGATTGGTTTGCTGTTCTTTTTGTAGTTCCTCTAGGTGTTCAGTTAGGTCTTTGATTTTAGCTCTTTCTCCTTTTTTAATATAGGCATTTGGGGCTATAAATTTCCCTCTCAGCACTGCCTTTGTTGTATTCCGTAAGTTTTGATAAGTTGTGTTCTTGTTTTCATTTATCTCAATATATTTATGAATTTCACTTAAAATTTCTTCTTTGACCCACTGATTGTTTAGGAGTGTGTTGTTCAGCCTCTGCACATTTGTGAATTTTCCCCTTTCCCATCTACTATTGATTTTCAGTTTCATTCCATTATGATCTGAGAAGGTGCTTTGTTTAATTTCAATCTTTTTATATTTATTGAGAGCTGCCTTGCAACCTAACATGTGGTCTATCCTGGAGAAAGATCCATGACACTTGAGAAGAATGTATAACCTGCTGATTTGGTATGCAGTGTTCTGTATATGTCTGTTAAGTCTAGCTCATTTATCATATTGTTCAAGTTCTCTGTTTTCTTGTTGATCTTCTGTCTAGTTGTGTGATCTAATGATCTGAGTGGTGTTTTGAAGTTTCCAACTATTATTGTAGAGATGTCTATTTCTCCCTTCAGTTTTACCAGAGTTTGCCTCATGTATTTTGGGGCACCCTGGTTAGGTGCATAGATATTTATGACTGTTACTTCCTGGTGGATTGTCCCTTTTATTAATGTATAATGGCCTTCTGCATCTCTTATAACTTTTTTTTTTGCATTTAAAGTCATTTAAAGCCACCCCTACTCTGTTTTAATTACTGCTTGTGTAGAATATCTTTTTCCAACCTTTCAATTTCATTTGATTTGCATCCCTGGATCTAAGGTGAGTCTATTGTAGACAGCATATGGATGGCTCATGTTTTTTTAATCCATTCTGTTAGTCTATGTCTTTTGATTGGGGAGTTTAATCCATTCACATTCAATGATATTACTGTAAATGCAGTGATTACTTCCACCATTTTATTCTTTGGCTTTCATATGTCACATCTTATTTTTGTCTATCTTTTTACTCTTTTGGTTATTCTTTCTGATAGTCTTCCCTTCTACACTCTTCTCCAAGCCTCTCTCTCCTGTATTTCTCTTTTGGGCTGTAAAGCTCCCTTCAATGCTTCCTGCAAAGATGGATTCTTTTTTATGAGCTCCCTTAGTTGCTGTTTATTTGTGAATATTTTAAACTTACCTTCATATTTGAAGGACAATTTTGCCAGATACAGAATTCTTGGCTGGCAATTTTTCTCTTTCAGTATCCTAATTATATCATACCACTGTCTTCTCGCCTCCATGGTTTCTGATGAGGAATCTGCACTGTCTTGCTGGGCATCCCTTGTATGTGATGGTTTGCTTCTCCCTTGCTGCTCTCACAATTTTCTCTTTATCTTTGGCATTTGACATTCTGAGTAGTAGGTGTCTTAGTGTAGATCTATTCAGATCTATTCTGATTGGGGTACACTGTGCTTCTTGGACATGTAAATTCATTTCTTTCATGAGAGTTGGGAAATTTTCAGCCATTGTTTCCTAAGATACTCTTTCTGTCCCTTTTTCCTTCTCTTCTCCTTCTGGAACTCCCATGGCATGTATGTTGTGGCTTTTTGTGTTATCATTTAACTCCCTGAGCCACTGCTCAATTTTTTCCATTCTTTTTTCTCTCTGTTTTTCTCTCTCTTCAATTTCAGCTGTTCTGTCTTCTTCACTTATTCTTTCTTCTTTCTTTTCAAGTCTGCTGTTGTATGCATCTAATGTTTTCAATCTCACCTATTGTGTCTTTCATTCCCATAAGCTCTGTTATTTTTCTTTTCAGGTTTTCAAATTCTTCTTTGTGCTTGCTCAGTGTCCTCTTGATGTCCTTTATCTCTTTAGCCATATAGTCTTTCAACTCATTAATTTGATTTAGGAGATTTGTATGAACCTCATTGATTAGTTGTCTCAAATTCTGTCTCATCTGGGGCTTTGATATATTCCTTTGCTTGGGCCATATCTTCCTATTTCTTAGTGTGGTTTATAATTTTTTGCTGATGTCTAGGCTTCTGATTATGATAGTGAGTTTACTCTGATGCACACTTTCTATCTTTTGCATAAGGAGTTAGTGGTGGGAGACTGTGTATTACTGCTGTTCTTTGATTCTTGGTTCAACCTGTTTTAGCTCTCTAGAATTATCCCTGCTTAGTTGCTCAAATCCAGGCCTTGGACCCAGTAATGTGTTGCAGACCCACTCCTAAGGGCCTTGGGGAAGGAAGATATAAAGTAATGAAAAAGCCTTTCATTTATTTGCTTCTAATTTCCTCACATGCACTTCTTTGGTCTGCCAGCAGATGGTGCCCTTTGACAGCCCTCTCAGTTCAAACACTGGTTGGAATGTGTTGGAGAATTTTCCCGTTGAGATTCTTTTCCTTTGCCTCTCTCTCTTCTGGGTGGCGTCCAGCCTTCCCATGGTGCCGTAAACCCTAAAACATTTTTTTTTTCAGGCCATTTCTGCTTGTCTTCTAGCTGTTTTTCTGGGGAAAAGTGAGTCCTGTGTCTCCCTAATCCTCCATCCTCCCGGAAGTCTATTTTATTTAATTTTATTACAAAAGCAAATGAAGCAAGTAGGTGAGAGGTACTCACTTATAGAGACTGAATTTGGCCCCAGACTCTTGTACTGTAGTGAATTTGGGGGCTGTACAGCCTAGGGGAAAGGTGAAATTCTAAAAAGATGATGGCTGGGAAATAGAACTCAAGCAGAAAGATAGAAGACATAGAAATTATATATAGAAATTATGAGAGAGCAGTTTAGGCCCTGTCCTTGCCATCAGGTAGCTCAGAGTTTAGAGTGGGCTTTGTACCGATCATTATAGTACAATCATTATGGTACAATCATTATGGTACAGTGTGGCAAGCCAAGGGTGCTATGGGAGCCAGAGTAATTAGGGAAGGCTTTCCAACTTGACAGGAATGGAGAGTATTGGGGATTGAATTATAATCCCCAGAAAAGACATGTTCAAGTCTTAATCCACATTCCTATGGGTGGAACCCATTTGTAAACAGGACCTCTGAAGATGTTATTATTAGTTAAGGTGTGATCTCATTTGTGAATAAAATCTGAAGATCTATTTTGGATGAGGCCAAATTGAATTAGGTGGTCTTATAAAAAGAGGAAATTTAGAAGCAGTCAAAAGAAGTAGAAGTCAGGGGTCAGAAGAAACAAGAAACCAGTAGACATCAGAAGTCAGAAGAAACCAGAGAGCAGAGAGAGAACCATATGTGATGGTGGACTGCCAACACCAGAATGCTGCTGATCACAGGAGAAAGTATGGATTTGTTGACATCTTGATTTTGGATTTCTAGCCTTCAAAACCATGAGACAATAAATGCTTGCTGTTTAACCAGCCCATTGTGTGGCCTTTGTCATAGCAGCTCTGGCAAACTAAGATGGGGTAAAATGACAAGGTGGATGTTAGTCAGGAACCACAAGTTAGAGAGGGGGATAGTCATGAAGGGCCATGAATTTCATGCAATGGAATAACTCATGCATTCAACACATATATATCCAGTGCATTTTTGTGTCAGGCATTATTCTGGAAACTTGGGATACATCAGTGAACAAAATGAGCATAAAATCCTACTCTGATGACACATTTTAGTGGCAAGACAGAATTAATAAACATTAAATAAATAATTAAATTGAATGCTATGTTAGAAGGTAGCAATGCTTAAGGACTAAAGGTGCTTAAGGTTAATATCAGCAGTGAGAAATCGTGTTGATAGACTGTCCTCTTGATATGATGTGATAAGAGTGGCACTTCACCTCTATGATCTTCCTCTTTGAAATATGTAACACCAGTCTAATTATGAGAAAAACATCAGACATATGCCAGTCAAGGGAGAGTCTATAATATACTGAAGAGAACTCCTCAAAACTGTCAAGGTCTCTAAAAAGAAGTAAAGTCTGAGAAACTGTCACAGTCAAGAGGAGCCTAAAGAGACATGACAACTAAATGTAATGTGGTACCCTGAATGGGATTCTGGAACAGAAAAAGGACACTAGGTTGAAAACTAAGGAAATCTGAATACAGTAAGGTCTTTAGGTAATAATAATGTATCAGTATTGGCTCATTAATTGTAACAAATGTGCCATACTAATGTAAGATGTTAATAATAGAGAAATTGAATGCTAATAGAGAATGGAATGCTCTGTATTATCTTCGCAATAATTCCAAAAATCTAAAATTGTTCTAAAATGAGAAGTATATTTGAAACAAAAAAGAGCAGCGTAAGGGCTATCTAAAATCTAGGGCAGAGATGTGTGTTATATTTTAAACAGAGTGGTCACAGTAGGCCTCATTGAGAAGGTAACATGAGCAAAGACTTAAAGAAGAAGTTGGCCATTTGGGTATCTGGGGGAACAGCCAATGCAAAGGCCCTAAGGTGGGAACATGCCTGCATGTTTGAGAACTGACAAGGAAGCCAGGGTAGCCAGAATAGAAGGGAGGGTGGGGGTAGAGGTGGGGAATATGAGGTCAGAGAGCCAAGATGAGGTGGCAGATCAGGTAGAGGCTTTTAGGCTATTGTTTGTAATGTCCTGTGAACAGGAACCATGCCATGGATGTTCTCATTTAATTCTCCCAACTATTGTAGGGAGATAGTTACTAATTTGTTGATTTTACAAACCAGGACATTGAGGTTAGAGAGGTTAAGAAATTTACCTATTCTCCCATTGCTGGAG
The DNA here is from genome assembly GCA_029593785.1 of Cabassous unicinctus. Taxonomy (NCBI): domain Eukaryota; kingdom Metazoa; phylum Chordata; class Mammalia; order Cingulata; family Chlamyphoridae; genus Cabassous; species Cabassous unicinctus. The sequence continues at coordinate 3,464 of JAQZBX010025885.1, read as the reverse complement.
CTATAATTTCTTCCTCTAAAGCCCCAAAGCTGTCACTACTGCCCTTTGCCTCCTCTCCTTAGGACCCTGGACTAAATCATCTAGGCCAGGGGTTAGTGAACTACAGCCTGCTTCCAGATCTGGCCAACTGCCTGTTTTTCTGTAAATAAAGTTTTATTACAACATACCCATGCCCATTCATTCATATATTGTCTATAGCTGCTTTCCCCACTACAGGGACAGAGTTGAGTAGTTGCCAAAGAGACCTGATGGCCTGCAAAGCCTAGACTATTTATTATCTGGCTCTTCACAGAAAACATTTGCTGGCCCCAGTGGGGAAACTCTGAAGAGTTAAGAGAGTTATGTGGATGCTGCCTTGGAGGGAGGGAACTCAAGAGGCAGGAAGACCCTCCTGGATACTTATTGTGCTTCCTCTGAGTTTGTGGCTCTGTGGGGGACACAGACAGATGGAGTAGGGGAACTGCCCTCTGAGAAGGAGGAACTTGGTAAATATAAGACAGTTTACTAAGTAGAGTTCTTTGGTGATGCTTTAGACATCCAGAGAAAGGAGAGACCTGAAAGGATTGAGTCCTCATGAAAGGCTCCTAGAGGGTTGGGATTTAGGATGGGATGGATTGCATTGATTGGGGTGCCACAGAGGAGAGCATCAGCCTCCTTGCCCACAACTTAACAAATGAGTTACGACTTTGAAAGCATATAGAGATATGTCTGGTATATATTAAGTGCACCACTGGACTGTAAGTTCCACAAGGGCAGAATTTGTATCTGTTTTCTTCACTTTGGTATCACCAGGGCCAAGAATAAAGTAGTTGCATCAATAAATATTTATGGGATAAATAAATAACTGCAACTCTCATTAACTTTTTTAAAAAAATTATTTTATTTATTTATTCCCCCTCCCCTTGTTGCTTGTGCTTGCTGTGTCCATTTGCTTTGCATTTTTCTGTGTCTGTTTGTCTCCCTTTTGTTGCGTCATCTTGCTGCGCCAGCTCACTGCTCCGCACGGGCTGTCAGCTCTCCGTGCCATGAGGGCCTACTTGCCTTCACCAGGAGGCCCTGGGCATTGAACCTGGGGCCTCCCATATGGTAAACAGGAGCCCAACCAATTGAGCCACAGCCGCTTCCCATCATTAACTTTTTAAACTATTTAATTTATACTGTGCAAATACAGGCAAAGAGCTGGATCTCTCACACTGGTCTTTTAACTCATTTATTATACCTAAAGAGTGATTCTTTTTTCCCTTGGTGGTTGTTAAAGCAGCAGCTGTCTGTATTGTTTATCACTGAGGTAGTCATTATGTGGTGAGAGGGCTGGAAGTCAGAGGGACCTACAACAGAAGATAAAGGGAAAAATATACAATTTCAAATCATTTTCAATACATAGTTATTGAACTACAACTGTGTTCTAGGAATCTGAAGTGAGCAAAATACATGCAGTGTTTACCCAAGAGGGGACATTAATATTGAAACTGGTGATTACAAATGTGATGTATGTACCTTAAAGAAGTGCAGGTGCCATGGAAACTTAAACAAGGACACTTAAACTAGTCTGGGACACCAGAGAATGCTTCCCTGAGGTAATGATGAGTCCTAATTATTTGTTGCTGTGTAACAAATTACTCTCAAATTTAGCATCTTAAAACAGCAATGTATTCTCTCTCATGGTTCTGTGGGTTAACTAGACTTAGCTGGGTGATTGTCATTTGGGGTCTTTTATGAGGTTGCATTTAGATACTGATGGGTTGGAGGCATGTGAAGCCTCAACGGGGCTGTCATCTAGGATGGCTTCTTCATTGCACATGTCTGATGTCTCAGTGCTCTTCCCTACGGCCTCTTTCTCCACCAGGAAATCTTGGACTTCTTACATATCAGCTTAGGGCTCCAAGGGAAAGGAAAAGGAAGCTTCCAGGCCAGTTAAGGGCTACACCCCAAACAAGCACAGCATTATTTCTTGCTACATTCTGTTGGTCTAAATGATGCAAGTTTTGCCCAGATTCAAGGGAGAGGAAAAATAAACTCATCCTTTGATGGAAGAGTGGCAAGTTCTTATTGTGGAAAAGTATATGAGATAGGAGATACTATTGTGGCCAGCTTTAGAGAATACAGTCTGTCACTTGATGTTAGATAGAAATCTGAAGGATAATTAGGCATTGGATAGGCAAAAGAGAGAGACCCCTCCAGCAATGGGAATTGCATGTGGGAAGGCCTTGAGGTCACAAAGGCAAACCTGATAGAGGAACTTAAATTCCTGTGTGGCTGGAGCGGAGAAATGAAGAGAAGAAGAGTGGCATGAAAGTCCTGGGACACAGTAGAAATTTTTAGAGTAGGGTTAAGAAAGGGTAAATGCTTGTTCATATCAGAAAGCAAAGGGAATATCTGTATGAGTACAAAGAGAGACAATGGAAAGCACTGAGTAGTAGAAATCAAAATTCCTGGAATAGAGGGTTCATTTGAGGGATGCCATGAATAGAAATTATTATGTGATTGAGTCTGTCTTCATCAAGATACTTGATTGTGAGGAATAGAGCATGTTTTAGTTTGTTAAAGGCTGCCAATGCAATATACCAGAAATGAGTTGAGTTCTACAATGGGATTTATTAGGAAAAAAGCTTACAGTTTTGAGGCTGAGAAAAATGACCAAATCAAAGCATCAGGCAAAGTTCTATGCCCGAAGGTTGGCTGCTGGTGATCCTGGACTCCTGCCATGTGGCAAGGCACATGGCGGCTTGCTGGGCTCTGCCTTCTACTTCAGGCTCGCTTTGCTTTTAGGTTCTCGCTCTCCTTGGGCCTTCTCTCTCAGCCTCTCAGGGGCCTCTTTCTGTGCCTCTGTGCTCCACTGATTCCATCCTCTGTCCTCCGAGATCTCTCTCTCTGCAACTTTTTTCTGTGTCTGTAGCTCTTTATTCCCCCATTTATTAAGGACTCCAGTAAGAGGATTAAGATCTATCCTGGGTCATGCCCTACTGAAGTGATCTAATCAAAAGGAAGACCCCTTAGATGAATCTAACCAAATGTCCCATCTAAAATAGGTTTTATACCCACAGGAATGGATTAGCTTTGAAAACATGATCTGGGATCCATCCAGCTTCAAACTGTCACAGAGCACAACTCAGTCTTAAAAATGGGGAAGTTATTGAATGATCACAAGGTTATCTCATGGAATGAAAGAACAGGAGTAGTCAGGCCTCATAAGGGACTAGAATCTGGAACTGAAAAGGTATTAAGAACAAAGGCAATTCTCATCTCTTTTTCCCTAGGACTTCATGATCTCATGGGATGTCTGCTTCATTCTTGTATTCTCTCTTTCTCTGTCAACTGGCAGTCTCTATTTCTCTGAGCACATGGCCAAACATGGCTAACCTGGTACCAGTGTTGCCTTATTTCCCAGGTGAAGCACTTAGCTGAGACTAACTAGAATCTCTGACTCACAGTTCCATATTCCTGGGAGAAGTACTCTCATGGGC
>JAQZBX010025884.1:0-29270 GCA_029593785.1 Cabassous unicinctus | reverse complement strand
CAAATAAATTCAGGGTGTCGACATCGACATGTCTCAGATAGGTTGTCCAAAACTCTGATTTGCTTGCAACTTTTCTCCTCTACCACTATCACATTTTCCCTTCCCTCATTTTGAGAGACTCTCATGTCCACCCCCAGCACCAGGCACACACACAGCTCCTCCTTGAGAGGTGAAGCACTGCCTGCACCAGCAGCCTCGCACGTGCTCTCGCAGGCTTGACTTGAAGGGTTTCAAAGTCTTAATCAGGTTTGTGTCTGAAGACAAAACAGTGCCTCAATGAACAGACTTAAAGTAGAGCACAACACCCTTGGTCTTTACCAGGGCAGATAAATGGTTAATCTGGAGGGCTGGGTAAGAGAGAAATGAGGTGACACAGAGAAGGAAAAGGCACATGAAAGGGACAAGAGGGCAGAAACCATAAAGCATGTTGTGTCCTGAAGTTGGCCCTTGAAATTTGCTTTTTTGGATATTTCAATTTCTAAATTGGGTTCCATATGCCTTTCTGTAGACTTAGAAATAAAATCTGAGAATCTTTTTCGCTTTTAAGGAGAAGGTGGACACAGTCCCCTCGCCCAGGTTATAACCAGCCCATTAATCCATTGTTTGTGTAAGAAAACAGATCTCTGGCAGTTATCGGACCCTGAGACCTTACTGGGTCCCTGGAAAATTGTCATACCCAACGTAGGGCAGCGAGAGCATTTCCACTTGCACTTCGTTGTTCCCCTAAAGAGAGGCTGAGGAGAGAGAGCACTGTTAGACTAGACTGGGAATTCATTTTTTCCTGCGAGGAAGCAAAACTACTGACAATGGCTGTCAATTTAGTCACTTATTTGTTTCTTCTCAGAACAGGGCTCTGTACTATAATCTGTAATCTCACCATTATACTGACAGAGTTTTAATAGATGATGGATTGCACCAGATTCTGCTCTGCATAGCAGCATAATGCCACTCTGGAATCTCATATGAATGCACAATTGCAACTCTCATGCTGCAATTTATGGACATTTTGTTAAAACTATGCCACTGACAAGGAAAAAAGATGACGGTTTTCAAAAAGAAGCCTAGTTCCATTCCCTTCTCAAAAAGAAGCCTAGTTTCATTCCCTTAAATTCTATTTAGGCTCATTTGAATCATAAATCTTCTGTTCTTCATATGATTAGTGTTATTTCATCTCAAGAAGAAAGGTCAGCTTTCATTTTTACTTCATTACAAACTGGTTATCTAATTACAGCATTCTAAAAAATGCAAGATGCCCTGTTGAATCATTGGCTGATTTGTCACTAGACATGCCTAAATAATGATATTTTATAATTAATAAACCTCAGGCTTACAACTGAAGAGCAATATAAACTGTCCTTCTACAACAAGGCTATTCAGGAAAGCTCTAAAATACTTGATTTGGTCATTCTTTACCTGCAAACACTTCATAAGGCATTAATTTCAGAGGTCGCATCCTCAAAATTTGCCCGTGTGTTATCTGTAAAAGCGCATCACTAAATTTGGAAAGGATGTTCTATATCATTAGAATTCTGTTCAGAAAGCAAGATTTTTAGATATGCTTTTACTCCGACACTTAAGCTGAGCAAAATCATAACCCTTATGGTTTCGTGATCAAGGTACCAAGCACAAAATGCTTTTGCTATTTGAATTAAACTGGTAAATATATGCCTACAGGCCAAATCTTTTTAAAATAAATAGGGAAAACAGCAACCACAATCCTAACCCATAGATACCATCTTGACGGAAAGCAAATGCAAATGAAAAACAATAACCTTGGTGCAGGGTTGGGGGTGTGGGCAGGTGGGGAGAATTTTCTTTTTGAGCTCCACGTGCTTTACTGTACTATCGGGTATGGTATATATGAAGAAAACCATTTCCACACAACTGTGGCAAATCTCTTGGGACACCTTCACTACTATAAAAGAGCATTGCAGGCTTTGCCATTGTTAAGTGTGACTTGAAAACGCTACAGTAATTTTTCAGAAGGAATCTTAGGTGACTTTAGAAAAGAAAAACATTAACGAAATTAAGAAAAAGTTCATAATTCACAAGGGCATAGAATGAAAAAGATCTTCCACCCAGGACCACTAGTCTATTGTTCAGAGGTAAACCTTGTAAGCCAATTTGTATGACACCATCCAGCCACTTTCTATACATATGAAACTATATGCATGCATGTGTATAAATGTGCGTGAATTAACACATATACAAGTTTATTCTAGAGATATTACATTGCAACTTGCTTTCTTCCCCCCTGGTAACAGAATGCCCTGGATGTCATTACATCTGAGTCGCATATAGATTTATGTCACAAAATGCCATATTGTATATATAGATGTGCCAAAATGCATTTAAACAATCTCCTATTCATAACCCTTTAAGTCGCTTCTAGTATTTGCTTGTAAATTCAACACAGTAATATGAGCTTTTGTGGCAAAATACCTAGAATAAATTGCTGCTCAAGGAGTATGTGCGTTTTAAATTTTGACATATATCACTGTCAAATTGCTCTTTAAGTGACAGGTTTTCTTTCCCCATAGCCTCAATTAAAACTGGTTCATCACAAGTTTTCAATATTTTAGCTAAAGTAATAAATAATAAGTGATATCTAATTGATGTTTTACTTTTACTTCCCTTAGCTGTCCTAGAGGAGTTAAATTGCTTTTCCTTTGTTTCCGGGCATCTTTTCTTTTTTCTTTTTCTCTGAACTACCTGTTGACTTGCTTTGCTCATTTTTCCTTTGCTGTATTGATCTTTTCTTATTTATGTTCTTTGTTATAAAAGATCTTATTATAATAAGGCAATTAAGTCGGTCACAGACATTTGAAATATCTTTCAGTTTACTTTGAAGTTTAATTTTAGCATGATTGCCATGCAGAATTTTAGTATTTATGTACTCAAATCAATCCGTCTTTTGCTTTAAAGCAAGAGTCAGCAAACTTTTTCTATAAAGGGCCACCTAGTACATATTTTCAGCTTTGCAAGCCATGTGGTCTCTATCACGACTACTTAGTTCTGCTATTGAGTGCAAAAGCAGTCACCGACAATACATAAATGAATGGGCATAGCTGGATTCCAATAAACCTTTATTTACAGAAATAGGTGAGGAGCCACCTTTGGCTTGCGAGCTGTATTTTGCTGATTTCTGCCTTAGAGCATCTGGATTCCATGTGAAATACCTTATCCACCACAGGCATACCTCACCGTACTGCGGATTCATCCATTAAAGTTTGCTCATGAGATTGCAGCAATCCAGTCGCATCTTCAGACTCCACTTCGAATTCTAGTTCTCTTTCTGTTTTCACCACATCTACAGTTACTTCCTCCGCTGAAGTTGTGAACCCCTCAAAGTCATGCAGGAGGGTTGGAATCAACTTCTTCCAAGCTCCTGTTGGGAGCGGGAGAAGCTCAGTGGAATGTTGATATTTTGACCGCCTTCTGTGAATCACAAGTGTTCTTAATGGAAGCTAGAATGATGACTTCTTTCAAGAAGGTTTTCAATTTACTTTGCCCAGCTCCACCAGAGGACTCGTTATCTATGGCAGTGATATCCCTATGGAAAGTGTTTCTTACATAATAAGATTTGAGCATCTAAGTGACTCCTTGGTCCATGTGCTGCAGAATAGATTTTGTGTTAGCAGGCATGAAAACAAGATTGATCTCATTGTATATCTCCATCAGAACTCTTCAGTGACCAGGTGCATTATCAGTGAGCAGTAATATTTTGAAAAGAATCTTTTTTTTTTCTGAGCAGTAGGTCTCAAAAGTGGGCTCAAAATATTTAGTAAACCGTGTTGTAAACAGATATACTGCCATCCAGGCTTTATTGTTCCATTTACAGAGCACAGGCAGAGTAGATTTAGCATCATTCCTAGAGGCCCTAGGATTTTTAGGATGGTCAATGAGCATTGGCTTCAACTTAAAGCCAGCCTCTGCATTAGCTCGTAACAAGATAGTCAGCCTGTCCTTGAAAGCTTTGAAGCCGGGCATTGATTTCTCCCCTCTCTGTGAAAGTCCTAGGTGGCATATTCTACAAATAGAAGATGTTTCATCTACGATGAACCTCCCTTCATCAATTGGCTTAGCTAGATCTTCTGGATAATTTGCTGCAGCTTCTAAACGAGCGCTTGCTGCTTCACCTTATACTTTTTAAGTTATGGCTTAAACCTCATGAACCAACTTCTGGTAGCTGCAAACTTTCCTCTCTTTTTTTTTTTTTTTAAAGATTTATTGATTGATTTATTTCTCCCCCCACCTCTCATTGTTTTGTGCTCCCTGTCTGCTCTCTGTGTGTTCTTCTGTGTCCGCTTGTCTTCTCTTTAGGAAGCAACGGGAACTGATCCTCGGACCTTCGGAAGTGGGAGAGAGGTGCTCAATCTCTTGTGCCACCTCAGCTCCCTGGTCTGCTGCGTCTCTTATTGTCTCTCCTCTGTGTCTCTTTTTGTTGCGTCATCTTGCTGTGCCAGCTCCCCCTTGGGAGCTCTCCACTCGGGCCAGCTTGCCTTTCACCAGGAGGCCCCGGGAATAGAACCCTAGACCTCCATATCGTAGATGGGAGCCCAATCTCTTGAGCCACATCTGTTTCCCTGCAAACTTTTCTTATGTAGCTTCCTCACCTTTCTCAACCTTCATAGAATTGAACAGAGTTAGGGCCTTTCTCGGATCAGCTTTAGCTTATGGGAATGTTGTGGCTGGTTTGATCCATCTAGACACTAAAACTTTCTCCATATCAGCAATAAGGCTGTTTCGTGTGTTCACTGGAGTTGCACTTATAACTTCCTTCAAGAACTTTTCCTTTTGCTTTCAGCCTGATCTCTGCTTTCGACATGACTTCCTTGCTAAGCTTAATCATTTCTAGCTTTTGATTTAAAGTGAGTGTTTGACACTTCCTTGCACTTAGAGGCCACTGTAGGGCTAATTGGCCAACTTTTAATATCGCTGTGTCTCAGGGAAAAGGAGACCTGAGAGATGTAGGTACGGCAGGTCAGTGGAGCAGTCAGAACACACAACATTTATTGATTAAATTCACCTTCTTATATGGGCGCGGTTCCTGGCGCCCCAGGGCAAGTGCAACAGAACATCAAAGATTACTGATCCTGAATCACCATAACAGACAGGATAATAATGAAAAAGGTTGAAATATTGCGAGAATTACCAAAACATGACACAGAAACAAGAAGTGAGTACATGCTGCTGGACAAATGGTGCCGATAGATTTGCTCAGCACAGGGTTGCCACAAACCTTCAATTTGTAAAAAACACACTATCTGCAGAGCACGATAAAGCAAAGTGAGATAAAACGAGGTTACCTATATAAGATTTAAAGCACCCTCTCTTCTCTTATTGTGTTTGTAATAGTTTTATTTAAGTTTTTGTTACTTTTGACATTTCTTTTTAATAAGGTATGAGATTATGACCCAACTTTTTTTTTCTACAACTGTGTTACCAGCTTCTACCAAATAAGACATTTATATTTTTTCTTCTAATATAAAATGCTAATGTGTGTGTGTGTGTGTGTGTGTGTATAATGCTATGCCAATTTTTATTATGGACTAAATCTCTTTGTATCTTTGGGTCTGTTTCTGGACTCTGGTATGTTCTAATGATCTGTCTAGCTATTTTTGGACTGTTACTCTACTATAGTACTTCCAGTAAATTTAAATACCTTATATACCAGGCAAGGCCTGTCCCCAGCATTATTTTTTTGTTTGTTTCTCAAGAATTTTTCTAGCTATTTTATGTTTCCAGATGAACTTTAGTATCATTTTGTTACATTTTAAAAAATACTAAATTTTTTATTAGGACCATTTTGAATTTATAAACTCATTTATGGGAAATTTAAGAATGTGACATCTTTACAACATTGAATTTTCCTGTCTGTGAAAAGAGTATGTCTTTCATTTATTCAGGAATATATTTGTCTGTTGAGTCCTTTAACAGAGGTTTTGTTTTGTTTTGTTATTTTTATTTTATTTATTTATTTCCCCCCATTGTTCTCCCTCTCTGTCTGCTCTATGTTGATCTTTTTTTTTTAGGAGGCACTGGGAACCGAACCCAGGACCTACCATGTGGGAGGGAGGCACCCAATCTCTTGAGCCACCTCTGCTCCCTGCTTGTTGTATCTCTCATTGTGTCTCCTTGCTGTGTCTCTTAGTTGCATCATCTCACCGTCTCGCTCATCTTCTTTAGGAGGCACAGGGAACCGAACCCAGGACCTCCCATGTGGTAGACGAGTGCCCAACTGCTTGAGCCACATCCACTTCCCCTTTAACAGAGTCTTAAAGTTACCTCCATTTATATCCTGTACATTTCTTAAATTCTTTTTTAGCATCATAATATTTTTGCTAATATTGTGATGAATTTTTTCATTATATTTTCTCATTGGTCCCTTTATTATATAAAAAGAACTTATTTGTGTATGCTAATTTTCTTTATTTTAAATTAAAAGCATAATTTAATTATTCTTCAGCCTTGTTGACATTTGGAAAATATAAATAAATGAAAGTAAGAATATTAAAAACACTAATTTCCTTTTACCCAAAGATTATTCCAGTTAACACCTAATAATATATCTTTCCTGATCTATCTCTGTCTATCTATACACATCTATTTACATCTACACACACATAAATACACGTGGATGGATTATGCTTGTTGAGATTTTATTTAGGACTTTGGCATCAATCTATATTGATGAATTTTCAATAGTGTTTCATGTGTGCAGTCTTTGTCATATTTGAATGTCAGGTTTATAAGGGCTTCATAAAAATTATTTAGAAGGATTCTTTTTTATTTCCCTAAATCCTGAAACTATTTTAAATAGCATTGGAAGTGTATATTATTTTTGAAGATTTAAAGAATTCACATGAGAAATCATCTTGGCTTTCAGGAAGAGATGCACTTATTTGACCAAACCCAGGATTTTAAAGAGCATTTATTAAAAACCATAGGTCTGTACAACACAAACAGTGAATGCTAAAGTGAGTTATGGGCTATAGTTAAGAGTATAATTGTAATATTCCTTCATCAGTTGTAACAAATGTACCACACTAATGGAAGGTGTTAATAAAAGGATCTATGAGAACTCTGTATTTTCTGCATGATTTTTCTATAAAACTACAACTTCTCTAATAAAAAATATATGGTATATCTGTACAATGGAACGTTATTAGGCAACAAAAAGGAATGAAGTAGTGTTGCATGCTACAACATAGATGAACCATAGTGAAAGAGGCAGATACAAAGGCCACTTATTGTATGATTCTACTTGTATGGAATGTCCAGAATAGACAAATCTATAGAAAGAGAAAGTAAAGTAGTGGTTGTGTAGGGCTGGGGTGGGGGGAAGGAGATGAAATGAATAGGGAAGTTAATGCTAGAGGATACACGGTTTCTTTTGGGGCTGATTAAAATATTCTAAAATGGATTGTGGCGATAGTTGCACAACTCTATGAGTGTAGTAAAAGCCATTGAATTGTAAAGTTTAAGCAGATAAATTGTAGTATGTGATTTTTATATCAAAGCTGGGTTTTTTGGTTTGTTTGCTTTTTTAAACATTTATTTCAGGAGACTAAATCTTTACAATCCATTTAGGGATTTATGAGTATCATGTCTCATCATTAAACATTCCGCCAGATTGTTGCACAGTTGGTAGTCTAGTTGCCAAGATGATCAGAGCAATCGGATTGTGCAATGGCGTGGTCCTAATGGAATTGGCATTAGCTGCTCCATGATTAGTTATTGATCTTCTGGTCCACATAGTGTATATGATGCAAATGAGACATAATCTGTCACTAACTTGTTTAATAAGAAAATGCTAAATAGTAGCAAGTTGTAGATGAATAAACTTCCAATTTTTAAGAACGTGAAAAGGTTTTCTATGAACCTCATTGGAGTGAAATTTGAGGAGTACTTCTCGCAAATGTTTACTTGATTCGGGCTTTCTTTTCATGATCCTTCAGCTATACCAATTGCTGATCCTGCATCTTAGAATATTGAGAAACTTGGGTTCAATGGGAAAATAATAAATCACCAATACTATTTTGAGCATCAAATATGTACAGAATATTCCTGTAGGTGTTGGTGGTAATGGGGATGAGGAAGCAAGAAATATTCTGTCCTTGAGGCATACAATCTAATTTTATAGATAATTTTATATACTTAGGAAAACGTAATTAAAAATTATACAGAAGAAAATGTGTTAAATGTTTAGCAATTTTATAGCTTTGAAAACGAGGTATCTATGAACAGTTAAGCGAAGGCAAGAACAGGGACAAGCAGAAGCTGAAAGGGCGGGTGGTTTTTACACGGTTAAAGAGAAGGAAAGAAAGGGCATTTTCAATGAAAAAAAAAATGAAAAGAAATTGGCATTTCATGTTTTATTCAGGAAGCAGAGGGCCAAATAGCCTGCATTAAGTGAAAGATTTGTGTTAAGGAATAAGGGAAAGACTTGGTTGCAAAGATAAATTGTGGTCTACCGGAATACAATTTTATTAGTCAAATCTGGCAGACTTTTCTACATATTTTTTATTAGTTTGATGGTCCCAAAGTCATTGTCAAGAATTTAGATTTACTTTAGAAAATGTAAAACAGAAAGGGCTAAATTACCTCACTTATGCCTGTGAAAAAGTCATAATTTTCAGTGGCGTAAAGGATGAATCAATCACAAATGGAAAAAGTTTTTTAAATTATGCTGCGTTATAAAAATGTCATTATGATAAGCCTATGTACAGAAAGTTCATTTACATCCATTGATATATTTTTGGAGGTAATATTCAGCTTCCAAATAAATCTTATGAAAGCTGCTTAGGAAGAACATTTCCTTATGTCTAAGATCCCTGCCCCCTAAGAACAGAAGTGGCTAGAAGCAGCAAGGTTTCCAGAATCTTTTGAAGGCCAAAAACATGCTTTAATAATTTTTTTTTTTAGTTTAAATTCTCAGATATGGGTACTTAGAAGCTGCCATTTACCAGGCAACCAACAATGAATCTCCAGAGCATCTAGTAGGCCATTACTTCAATATTCAATTATATAAAAATTGGCACCAGTTGGGATATTCCAGTTCCTGTACTCTGAGAATGTGTGAGGGTATACAGGTGGGTGTGTGTGTGTGTGTGTGTGTGTGTGCGTGTGTGCATATAGCCTGTCTTCTTCATTTGGTTTTGCATTATTTTACTGAGGACCTTTAAAACAGAAAGAAGAGCTCAAGGAACAATGTGTTACTTTTTTAGAACTATAGACATAGCATTCTAAACATAGGACTGACAACTGCTAAAGAGAAAAAGTTCCAATTGCACATGACCCCTAGCATGTCCTTGGATGGTACTTAGAATTTCTTCATCACTACCTCATCGTTAACCAAACTCTCACTACTCTGCAGTTTCCTTTGTAAAGATATTAATGACAATCCTTAATAGCTACTTAGCATATGAAATACAATTAAATAGATACACAATGTAAGTACACAACCCTTTATAACCTTGTTTCCTAAGACTCATCCCTAGAGAGAGCAAATACACAACTAAAAGAAAATCCATGTCAGATTTTCTAGAAAGCAGCAAGTTACCAAGGTAACAAGATCTTTATCGAGATAGGGTAAATAATTTATTGTATACATGTTGCCAGGGCAACACAAACTACTTGTGAAACCACCGATGGATTGAGGGTAAGAGTACAGATAGTCTATGGAACTATTTGTTCCTTTCATAACAGGTTGGAATAAAATGTCCATATATATAGCTAAAACCTTAGGTTACACAAAGTATGTGGGGGTACTCATTAAACTTCAGTTCAAATAGTGAAAGTATTTCTACATTTCAAATAATAGTATTCTCTATTTCTTATCTCTCAAAATGTTAATTGGGACACTTTATTTTATTTTAAAATTAACCTTTACTAAGTTAGCCCTGGAGAGCCCAGTATCTTCTACCGAGCTAATGTTATGTCTATAAATCAGGGCGCTGGTTAATGGGGATGCATGGTTTAGTTTTTGTAGCTCAACCAATTAGGCTGTTCCCAGAGAGAAAAGGAGAAAGTACATATATTATTTAATCAGATATGCCTTGAAAAACAGGCCTGCATTCTTTCAGCTCGATTAATAAATGTAAGCAATTATACAGTTAGTAAGAGTTTTCAAAATACTAACACAAATACAATTAAAGTGCCTTCACACTTTGAGTGCCTTCAGACTTTTCTCTTTACTGCCTAAGAGGAATATTTACCAAAGGCAAGGCTTCCACTTATGTTCTCCCTTACAATCTGTTTCCCTCCTGATCAGATTCCCCATCCACAAAGATAGCCAGCTCCGGGTAACAATTGCAGTGGGCACAAAATATAAAAGTAGCAAAGAAAAGGGAGTAAAGTCATTAATCGTACCAGAGATAGTGGGATAAGGACAGGCTTCACAGATTAGGTGACTCCTGATGTTTGAAAAATAAAGTTTCTCAGGTAGATTCGTGTAGGATGTCAGGCAGAGAAAGGTCATCTGGGCAAAGCAAACTCTAGGCTTTGGCCAATACCATGGGTTCTAGCTGATGAGTATCTGAGCAATGGCAAGGTATTTCCATAGGCTGCAAAATGCCTCCCACTCTGTGACACAGGCTTGCCCTTTGAATGCCCATCAAGAATGATGTCACAGAAGGTTTCACTCAAGCATGAATGAAGCCCCTTGTGGCCCATCCACCCCACATGGCGTCTTCTTCGAGGGATATCTGCTCAGCACCTTTAGTCAACGCCTCCTCACCCCCAACATGGTCCTTCACAAGCGCTCCACTCAGACTTGAGTGCAATATGCAGGGCATGTTTTTAATGCTACTTGGATGTCATAAAATAATAATCACACTTTCAGCAGGGCATGGGGCTGATGGGGTAGTTCTTTAAGTATCCCAGCTTGAATTAAGATCCTCTTCTTTCTCAGAAACCTGAGAATGCTTCACCACTAGACTCTTACCAGGTGCTTCATTATTAAGCTATTGAAATGTTAAAGAGGATTGACGCTCTAAGAAAAAATTCCAGAACTTATATGTCCACATAACTTTGTTTTTCCTGCAATCATATGACTTTGGGGAGCAATTTCCAGGAATGCCATCTTAAAAAATAACATTTCTAAAATCTTCTTTTTGGGAATAATTACCATATGCAGTTTATTAATCATACAAGAAAATCAAGCTCATTATATTATAGTCACACCACACACACATACACACACACATCTCTTATCCTGAGATGTAAGACTGGTTCTTCATTCCCAACTAGAGTATAATTTTATTATTTGAGAGCTTATCATACATAATCCTTCTTTTCCATTTTGTTCCTTGAACAGAGTTGGTACTAAATATTTTTGATTGGTTAATGCTTCATAGGTTATTTCTACATTGATAAATACAGAGATATTATGTCTGCCAGGTGCTGTTAGAAATACTGACAAGTTAGAAATACTTGACAAGGAACAAGTCTGGAAGGAAAAGTTTGTACCTTCTTTGAGCCGAAGCCCACCATATAAGAAAAACCAATGCTGACATCAAATTTGCCTTTGCAAATTTCATAGTTATTTCATGTCATTGCCAACTCTTAGAAAGGAGTTGCGATAGAGAATTAAAGACAACTTCAAAAAGACAGTTAAATTGAGTACAGAGGGACTCAAGTTATATAGCAGAGGAAGTAAATTTATATAAAATTTAGGCTATAGATAGTTACAACACTGGAGCATTAAAATTTTGTCTTGAGTTTTCCTGAAGCAAAGGCTAAATGGTAACAAATTGCTTATATTGTTTCATTCTCTGCAAAAAGAAATCATATCAGATGGCCAGGAGAGAATTTTTCTTTTTTCACTGCTAAATTCTAGGAAGAAATGATAATGATATAATGCTATTTCCCAGCCTAATGTCTTAAATAGCAGTTGCATATATAGATATTTCTTTTTATTAACCCTCAATTAAAAAGCAAGCAAACGTTAACTGTCAGTTTGGGGAAGAAATGCCTGGAGCAGCTAAATTATATTTTTCAGATATATGTTTCTCATGGCCTAGCTTGATATAAGAATAACACTTGGAAAATCCAGTTGGTTAGCATGTGGCTTTTTTGGTCTAATTTATAGTGTCGTCCAGGTAAGGACTGTTTTCTCTCGCCGTGGAATGGGGCTGCAAATTAAAGTCTCTGCCAGAATTTTCCTCAAAAGATATTTTTAGAGCTTTCAGAAGAGCTTGAACTCAATCAAGATCCTGTAGTTCCGTGCCTTTGAATGTTCAAGAAGTAAATTTCACCTAAAATATTGATGGCAGACATGAGACCAATCTGCTATCAACACTTGGTGGCTCATGAAGTACTCATAATTTTTAACAGTACTGGATCTTGTTGTGCTTGCCATGATGAGTCAGGTGTAAAAGAATTACTACTTGGTAGCAAACTGAATCAATAGAATACAATTATTTGGTATAGACCATGAGAATTTTAAAGATGATATGCATAAAGTGATGATTTGGCTAGATATAGCTGATACAAGCCATTCTATCTGACAATAATTACTCAACAAGTTCAGCTGACTCTGAAAACTGCACTTGGGAAGCCACAGCAAAACCATATCATCAACAGAGAAGAAAAACATTTGCCTTCCTTCTGACTTTGTCAGGAAGATATGCAAGTATTTCAATTGCCATCAAGTTGCTTACATGCAATATTTTTTAAAAATCTGGGTGGTGCATCACTTAAGTATAAATTCATTATACACAATAGAAGAGAAATATCAGGAGCATGCTGAGAAAACCAAAAGCAAATTTCAACAATATGGATTAATTCTTGTACATATTAAAAAGAACAGTGCTCTCAGCTTTTTAATTCTCATATAGCAAGAAGAAATCAGCCTAATTATCAACTTGGGTTCTGAATAATAATCTTAAAACTATTCAGAAGGGAGACCTTTTATGAAAGAGTTAACCTTAAAGGGTTTTTAATCAATACACATTAGAACCATTTCTGCATAACAATGTTGTATATTAAAAATCGATGCTACTTTCCTATATAGCCTTTTATCTACTTTGTCTTGAATCTCTAAGTATTTTCAGTCAATACTGAAAAGTCATTATCATGCCAAGTTTCTTGTTGCACACTACAGTTATAAATCTTTAGATTCTAATGTCACTCTCCAAAATTATTTCACTGTAACTTTCTGAGGTAATATATGAAAGTTATTTCAATGAATAGTTCATATTATACATCTCATGTACAGGTGGATGGATGGGGAGACTCACTGAGTATACTCCTGTTCACATATACTGGTATCTACTCTGGATATTAACTAATCAAAACACTGGTGTATACAACAGAATTATGTGTTTACATTAGTATGTTTAGAGTTGAATTTATATGATACAAATAAAGACTGAGTCCTGTTGAGATTCATGATATAAATTAAAATAAGGGGAGAAAGAATGAAAGACTTGATGGAGGTAAACTAGAATACCTAAGGCAGAGAAAGAAAAAGAATATGGAGGATGATGAGTCAAAACTGACTCTAGCAGATTTCAGCCCTAGGTGACTAGGTGATATCCTTAAACTGAAATTAACATGTGCAAAAAAGTATTAAGCTCAGTATCAAGGACATGGAGTTTCCTTTGGGCGATGTTGGGGATTGGATCATGTCCCTCACAGGAGGCATGTTCAGGTCCCAACCCCTGGTTCTGTGGGTGTGAACCCATTTGTACGTACGACCTTTGAGAATGTTATTAGTTAAAATGTGCCCACACTGAATGAGGATGGTCCTTAATCCAATGTGGCTGAAGTCCTTATAAACAAAGGAAATTGGGCACAGAAATAGAAGCCAAGGGAAGCAGCCAGAAGCTGGAAGTCAATGGAACCCAAAGAGGAAGGAGAAGACACTGCTATGTTCACTGTCATGTGATAGAAAGTCAAGGAACCCCAAAGTTTGCCAGCCAGCCAGAAAATACCCACACCGGGAGGAAGCAAGTCACCTAGCCTCTGAAACTGTGAGCCAATATATTTCTGTTATTAAGCCAACCTGCTGTATGATATTTGTTTTTGTAGCCAAGAAACTTAAACAGGCATATTGAGTTTACCTTAAAACTGGCAGAGAGAATTGGGAGCCATTTATTTCCATTGGGGTGAATAGATGGTATTCAGCAATCCATTTACTTTTCAGTAATAATTACTAGTCTTGTTCTGTGCAAGAGCTCTTAGATTTAGGAATGTGAAATAATATGCAAATGGTGACATTTTATTAAATGCACTAGTTTTTTGTGTGCTAAATCAAATCCTTGTTTCTCCCGCCCACCGCCAGCAAGATTATTTAGCAACCTAATTATATTTTTGCTTACACCTATAATTTTGACCAATTATGTATTATATTACATATGTGTTTTTGAATCAACCACATGTAATTTAGAAAAAAGAAAGAGAGAGTTCAGATTTGAAGAAATCTTCGAGGCCATTTACCCCCAATCCCCATTGAAGAATAGGAATTGAGATCAAGTGTCAGAAATTGCGATGTATATCCATGCAAAAGTGTTTCGTTTCCATCTAGCATAAGGTTTCAGGAAGAAATGTGTTCATTAAATCTCCTTTCCTCTATAGGCTCAAATACAGAGAGTGGAAGATCAACAAAATTAGAAGAACACAGCAATCAAACCAAAAAGGCCATAAGCTCTTTTGTCAAGCTCATAAGAAAATCCTAGGAAGAGTTTCTGTCTCTTCTTCAAAAGCTTAGAGACCTCAGGATGTTTAGGGTTATCTATCTCATTGTTAGTAGTTGTGAAAGGAGGAAATCTGTAAACCCTAGACTTTTACCACTGAAGGGTTCTTACCCCTTGTAAAATAGAATGATCTCCTCTTCATGCTCTGAAAAAAAAAAATTGTTTCTTTTGCTTTATTGACTAGGATAGATTATTATTCAAGTCTGTGCTGGATAATTGCATCCTTGTAACTGGGGGCTTTGAACTGTAGTTTGATCTTACGTTATGGTTAATTCTGGTAATAAGAACCACTTTTACTGATCATAAAAGTATGAGCTCAGAGTGAGTCAATTATTCCAGTATTTCATATGGCCAACTTGAAAACGCTACATAAAGAATGTGAGAGCTAAATGATTGAAGAACAGCATGTTTCCCTGTGGAGATTTTCCATGCCCTGAGTATTTTCTACATGCTGTTACTTGGTTTTTCTCTCATTCCTATTTGACATTTTAAAGAGCAGAAAGTTTAAAGTAAGTTTCCTAAGAATCCTTTACAGTGTGTTTATATCTCTAGACAAGTGTTTATAAGTTGGATTGTGGCTCAAAGATTTAGTTTTCCTTCATCTTCAAAAAAAAAATAATAATAATGTTCAGCATGATATTGGGTAGAGTAATGATTCATTGACAGACAATCAGCAGGAGGGTCTTTTAGTGGAATATGGTCTGTAATGCAAAAGGATTAAATGTTTCAAAAATAAGACTTTAATCTGTACCATCTAATTACTATCTGAATCAGTATTAAAGAATTTGTCTTTTTTAAAAAAAAAAAAAACCTTTTGTAATTCTAACAAAACAAAACAAAAAAACAAAGAGACTCTTAATCCTGCATCTGGAACAAATGTCAAATGCAAGAGCATGTAGCTGCAGACTTTTCTTATGAGGTGGACTGGGGTGTGTTGCCAGTATTTCATGGTCCTAATTTGCCCTGGTTCACCCAGGTAGCCCTATTAGTAGCAGTCGCCCTTGCTTTTGAAGGTACATAGACAGTACCGCGTAAATCAGAATGGTGCAGTCATTTGATCATGTCCGTTTCCAGTACACACGGCCAGGCATACCGTGAGAAATGTGCTGTCTGACACAATTTCTTCTTACAACTGTCCTGGAAAAGGAAATAAATTGTTACAGCATTGATTTCCTAGCAGAGTAAAATTATGCAAGAAGGAATGTCCTTCTACTTTTATTACTTATATTCCTGTCTCTCTGACAGTTCTCTCTCTTCTTTTCTCTCTCACTCCCACACTCGCTCGCTGTCGCTTCCTTTCACTTTGGTGCTTATACACGCTAAGTAGATTCATTAGAAAATTTCTGAATCTCACATACTTTTGTTTAAGGTGTATTTTTGTTTCATATTGAATTTAAGTTTAATAATCTCCGGTGAATGTTCATTCGAGAGCAGATACATTTTTTTTTTTTAATTTTTAATTGTTAAACTTCTTCAGAACTCAGCATTTTGAAACTGTCTAAAAGTGGTTGGCTCTTCCTTATTGCTCTCATTGGAAAACCTACTTATTGGTTGTTAAGGAGAAGCAAATGTTTGTCTTAAAGTAAGCTGTTAAATATCATTTAAGCCTAACCAGAATGGTTATGAAACACTACAAGTGTGAATGAATAAAAAACATCTTGATTATATTTCCATAGAAATGCGTGTACATTTGAAAATTAAGAAAATTCCTTAGGGAAGGAAAAATGTGTTTTAGATTTTATCCATCTCAAGGCATTTAAGACTCTTCTAAGTGGAGGTTCGAGAGCTTCAGATTATAATTATTGTCCAATCAATTAACTTCTGGAATAGTTCCTATAAAATCAAGAACATTTCTGGTGCTTATATCTTGAAGAATGACAGTAATAAAAAAAAAGTGGCTATCCTATATTGTCTTTTCTTTTCCTAAAACTAAGACTGATATATGCTATTAAGGCAGCAAATTTATTAGTATAATGAAACCAAATTTTTCTTTCGTTTGTTCATGCATTCATTCATTCACTCACTCAACAAACATTTATCGGATGTGTACTATGTGCTAGGCACATGGCACTTAGAATATATAGCCAAACAAAGCAAAGATTCCTTCCTTTATGAAACATACATTCTAGCATGGGAAGATTAATAAAATAATAGAGAATATGCTGACAAACTATGCTAAATATTTGAGACCAGATTTTGGTAAAACTATCAAGCAAATATAATTTATCTTCATGAACCTCAGCCATTATTTTCAAAACATCCCATCCCTCCACTCGATGGTACCCTTTCTTCAAGACACTCAGATGTTCCAAGAGTTCATTCCTTCTCTCCTTTGCTTTTTTATTTACATAATATTTATAAAGAAGCTATTATGTGCCAGACACTGCGTGCCCTCATGAAACTTACAATCTATGGGGGAAGAGAGATTAATCAAATGAGTTTAATAAGGAATATATAAATAAACTGGAAATTAATTCTATCAAAGAAAGATGTATGGGAATCTGATCATCTATATTAGAGGGCCCTGGCTTAGTCTTATTCTGTGTGTGTGTGTGAGTGTTTGGCGGGAGCCTAAATTGGGACAAATCTTCCAGGCCAACTAAGCTAACAGCGTATATATTTCTCTCAAAACCTCTCCTGAAGAATTTTATCTGGTCTTTAGTATCTTGGTTTGAGAGAAGTTGCCAGTGGGCTTGTGTATGTGAATTTTTTTCCCTCTTGCTATGTATTGAAAGGTTTATTACCTTCTAGGGAATTCCAAGCATCAGTAAACAGGTGCACTAGTCTTTTGGATTTAATCTTTCTTTAACCTCTGGAATAAAGCTCTGCCTATTCAGGTTACATATATAAGTCCTTCACTCTGTCTCGTATGATGCTCTTGATAATATTGTATATTCTATCACAAGAGATAAACCTGAAAATTACTGAGGAACATTTTTATGAATGAGGGAAGTGAGACTCAGAGAGGTTAGTTGTCTTTTCCAATATCACGCAAGTTGGCAGCAGAACTGCTACGTTTCAGCTATGTTTCAATTCAGATAAAACCAATTCTATTTCATTATATCTGCCCGATTCTTCATTACATTTTTAAATTTCCAGCTATTTCTTTTAACCCAGAGTAAATCAAGGTGACAGATTAATATAAATACCTGATCAAGTCCTTCTGTACATAGGATACAAAATCATAATAAATTATCTATGTCCATTAATACTGACAGATAAGCTTAGCTTAAGAGGTAAGATGTATTTAATCTTCTACCAATATCATTATTATAGTTTAATTGGAAAGGAGTAGGATTTAGTTAAAAGCTTTGATTTTTGATATACATTCATTAAATAGTATCATAATTTAATTTTGTTTATCTCTAACTTATATCAGCCTAGGTGATATGTCTGAGCTATTTATACCTTACTTTTCATCTTTATTCTCATTGGAAATGCTCACATTATTATGAGGCTATTGTAGAGATATTTTGTTATCAACTTAATAACGTTTTTGGCATTTTATAAATGGGCAGATTAGATAAAGCACATAATAAATGACTATGAGAAAATTCTTTGAAAGCATGGTATAAAAAATGTGCCCTCTTTTCTTATACCTTTATTAACTAGAGTCTGTTTGAAAACTATGTTCTAAAATCGTTACGATTTTTCACACAGAAGATAGTTTATTATTGTAGCATGTATGTAATTTTGAGCCTCTTGTAATCATTTTGATTTAATTTTGTTTTTGAAGAGCAGACATATATTTTTGAAAACAACATATACTAAGTCAAAAAGATGGCATTCTGAATTAAACCCAAATTGAGAAGTGTCTTCTAAAGTAATAATATTTCATCATTTTCCTTATGTCAGGTACTATTTTGTAAAGTAGAAAAATAGTCATTAAAAGTAAATCTTAAGGAAAGGAATATTCAGTTTCTTTTCTCGTTTCATGTAGGCTCACATGTTTTTAAAAATGAGAAATCAAATGTTAATAATCGTGGACTACTTCCTACTTATTTATTAGGGTTTGTTTGTTTTTTTTCCCTAAGGAATTCTTTTTAAACTGCTTTGGGAAGTTTCGCTTAAAATCCTATTTTAATGTAACCACTGAGTTATGTTTAAGAATTAGTCAATCACAGAAATTTTAATACTACAGACACAAGTCCAACAGCAACTGGCTCTCATTGACCTTCACCAGTTGCCTGACTCACTAACAGTGAAAGACAAAGGTGGGTTTGGAGGAGAAGATCAATATTGGATTGCCAGTCCATGTCATGGGGGCATTGTGTCATCTCTTCCAAGAAGTCAGAGATGGACTGGCCAAATAGATGGCCCGAGAAAGGTAGAATTCGCAGAGATGGAAGAAGACCGAATGAAGCTTTCATGAGAGAAAATGCGGCTGTCAGAGCTGTAGGAGTACTGGTTCAATTCACTCAGGTGATGACAACTACCTTGTATAAAGAGTGTAACTTCTGCTTATGCGATTGCTAGTCCCAGTCATAGTTTTTGTCAGCTGTCCCCCTACGTTCACCTTGTAATTCCCTCTCTTTTTGTACTTACAAAAATATACAGGTTGTTGATGAGTTCTCTATCTTGGGCAATTTTTGTTTTCATACTTTGGATGCCTCCATGGAGTTGCCTTTAGGGAATTCTTCCCAAAACTAGAGTTGGGGGCTAGGAGTCCCTGAAAGCTGCAGGATACACCTCTCTGTGAAGTAGCGCCCTGGCCGCATAATGCCTAAGTGTTGAACCTGCTTCTTAAGCGCTGTAGATCTGTCAACTTTTTGGACGCTTCATTCATGAACTTTGCTCCCACTTTGTTCACCCAATGATTTCTTCCTGCTTCTCCCCATTCCCAGCTTCTAAGGAGAACAGTCATAGAATAATTGTTTGATTTAATATTATTTTAGACACTGAGCCCCAGGACTCCTCAGAAAGCCCAATTATTCCATTATTGAGTTTCTAATTAAAAACAAAATCTATACCTAGATGAGAAAAAGCCCTACCACTTCAGGAGGTCCGATTCAAGAGTTCTCCTGTGTATTAAGAAACAAGATCCCCACTGACTTGCTGACAATTAGTCACATAGGGTTGAAGTGAAACCACATCAAAAGAGATGAATGAGACCAAGGTGAAATTTGGACTGTTACTCAGTTTTGCTGATATGTGTTGTCATTTGGAAATCTTATGGGGTGAATAAAATGGGAAATAGGACTACTGTTCTTCACAATTTAGTTGTTAAAAAGAATGCCAGAATTAAGCATTGCATTGTGTTGTTTTCAAAAACCATGTATAAATCAAAATCCGTTCTCTCTCCTTTTTTGAAATTCCTGCATGCCAGTATCTTCATCCAAAAATGCACAATCTTTGTAAAGATCTTTTTATCCGAGTCCACACTCTAACTGTACCAAGTAGGTTGGAGTGAAATAATCATTTATTTTATGCATGCTTTCTTGGAATATAGTTTTTATCTTTAACAATTGATTTTCTCATTCATAAAGCTCCCCCCAATGAATGTATGTATTAAAAATGGTTGTTATTAAAAATTACAAAAATTATTATGAACTAATAAAGTTTCATTACCTTTAGTAAGTTCTGAATTTTGTACATTTGGTGACTGTGTAGAATTAATTTCTTTAAAGGGGCCCTTATAGCAAGATCACTGGATAGTAATACTTGCTATGAAAAACCATAGAATTGTAAGTAGATTTTTTGGTGTTTTAATTTTATGCGAAAACCACAATAGTCAGAATTGGTAGCCACTTATAATATGTGAGTTAGCTGGGTTTACCATCCCATTACTAGACAATACCTTAAATCTGTCAACTGAAGGATTATTTTTAGAGTGTAGACAGCATTCTTAGGGGGAATGACACAATAAAATGTTACTAGTCAATTAACAAGTTGGTTGGCAACCGACATTGATGGAAGTGCTAAGGAGAAAGGGGACTCTCTCTGTGAGTGAGCTTGATAAAAGAAATTAGCATAACCCTTACTGTTGCCAACTCTTCTTCAGAGATGAGCCATCCATCCCTTGAGACTTCGGAGCTCTCTACCCCATAGAGGCATTTTTGATCTTGATAATTAAGGTAACTACTGTCATTTTTAGACACAATCTGGTGTCTGTACAGTGCTGCCTCCACGCTATTTTCTTCCGCTCTTCTATTCCTCAACCTGGTGCTTGCTGACCTCAGGCTGTTGCCACTGTAGCACAGCATCCAGTCTTGCTAAACTTGGATAAGGTCTTAACTTACAGGAAAGACACAAGTCACGGGCCCTAGCTGTGATTTCAGCCAAAATTTTATACTAAATGAAGACAGAAATAGACATGGTATTGCCAATGATGTTTACTTCTATGTAAAGTTTAATCTTCCTAGTGACTGTACCTGTATTATATTTTTAAAACTTGTTTTGTTACATCTCATATTAATGTTTAAGAACTAAACTTTAAGTTCTGTGTGGGCAAGACTTAATAGGCACCCAGTTTGTTGAATGAATAACTTAATACATGTTCTTGATTCAGAACTCTAAATAGCACTTAAATATCTCTAAAAAAAGGTATAAATACTCTAGTATGGCATACAGTTTGGCATATATATATATTTTTTTCTTTTCTTAACTTTTTAATTACTTTTTTAAATTATAGAAGTTGTAGGTTTACAGAAAAATCATGTAAAAAAATACACGATTCACATATACCCCTTATTGTTGATACTTTCCATTAGTATGGTACCTTTGTTATAACGGATGAAAGAATATTAAAATAGTATTATTAAGTATAGTCCATCATTTACATTAAGTGTATATTTTTCTCATATTCTACGTTACTATTAAGACCTTGTATAATGCTGTACATTTGTTATAATTCATAAAAGAACATTCTTATGCTTGTATTCTTTTTTTTTTTTTTTTTTTACATTTCTCAATTAAATGTACTGGATACATATAACATTTTTCTTTTAATCATACAATATGTTACACAATATATTTGGTTCATAGTTACACAGTCATACAGTATTTGTCCTTTTGTTCTGGCTTGCTTCACTCAACATAATGTCCTTCAGGTTCATCCATGTTGCCGTATGCTTTACGACTTCATTTCTTCTTACAGCTGCATAATATTCCATCATGTTAATAGAACACAGTTTGTTTATGCATTCGTCTGTTGATGGACACCTGGGTTGTTTCCAGCTTTTGGCAATGGTGAATAATGTTGCTATGAACATCGGTGTGCAGATGTCTGTTCGTGTCACTGCTCTCAGTTCTTCTGGGTATATACCTAGTAGGGGTATTGCCAGGTCACGTGGCAAGTCTATATTCAACTTCTTTAGGAACTGCCAAATAGACCTCCACAGTGGCTGTACCATTCTGCATTCCCACCAACAGTGAATAAGTGTTCTTATCTCGCCACATCCTCTCCAACACTTGTAGTTCTCTGCCTTTTTAATAGTGGCCATTCTGATAGGTGTGAAATGATACCTCATTGTAGTTTTGATTTGCATTTCCCTAATCATGAATGATGTTGAGCATTTCTTAATGTTTTTTTTGCCATTTGTATTTCTTCCTGGAGAAATGTCTATTCAAGTCTTTTGCCCATTTTTTTTTAAATTGGGTCATTTGTCTTTTTATTGTTGAGTTGTAACATCTCTTTATATATCCTGGGTATTAAACCCTTATCAGATATGTGATTTCCAAATATTTTTTCCCATTGAGTTGGCTGCCTTTTCACCCTTTTGACAAAGTCCTATGAGGTGCAAAAGTGTTTAATTTTGAGGAGGTCCCATTTATCTTTTTTTCTTTTGTTTTTCTTTTGTTTGGCTATTCGGGTACACTTACCTTTCCAGATGAGTTTGGTAATTGCCTTCTCTAATTCTGTAAAGTAAGCTGTTGGGATTTTGGTTGGTATTGCATTGAATCTATAAATCAGTTTGGATAAGATTGACATCTTCACGATATTTATTCTTGCAATCCATGAAAACGGAATGTCTTTCCATTTGTTTAGGTCTTTTAAAATTTCTTTTAGCATTGTTTTGTAGTTTTCTGCATATAGGTCCTGTACTTCTTTGGTTAAATTAACTCCTAGGTATTTGAGTCTTTTTGTTGCTATTGAAAATGGAATTTTTCCCCTGATATCCTCCTCAGGTTGTTCAGTACTAGTGTACAAAAATATTACTGATTTTTGTGTGTTGATCTTATATCCTGCCACTTTGCTGAACTTATTTATTAGCTCAAGTAGCTTTGTCATGGATACTTCAGGAATTTTCTAAGTACAGGATCATGTTATCTGCAAACAGTGAGAGTTTTGCTTCCTCTTTTACTATTTGGATGCCTTTAATTTTTTTTGTTTTTTTTCTTGTCTAGTTGCCTTAGCTAGAACTTCTAGTACAATGTTGAATAACAATGGTGACAGTAGGCATCCTTGTCTTGTTCCCGATCTTAGAGGGAAAGCTTTCAGCCTTTCCCCATTGGGTTGGCTGTGGGTTTTTCATATATGGCATATATTTTTTTTATTTTAATAACCTCCTCAGTATCTGGAAGTGGTGTCATTCTTGCTACTGAAAGTTTTGCTTTTTCAGGTTCAAGCATGCCAAGACAGACTTCTTAAAAAGCAGATTTATTTTTGTTCTAAAAATATATTCTAAGGTCAGGGTATAATTCCACCACAAAGCAATTCAAGTAGACTCTATCCATTTAATGAGTATGTTATAGCTTCTTCACAGTTTTTCAAAGAGTTGGATATGTTGGTGATATAACTATTTCCTTTGGGAACTTTGTACAATCAAAAGAAAAGAAATGATTGACTGATGTGTACTCCAGCTAATTGAAGTGGCACTGAGTCAGCCAGATGTTTAGAGCTGAATCATGCTCACAGATGCATTGCTTCATTATTCCTTAATCTAGGAATTACCCTGATTAGCCAGTTTGGTGACCCTTGAGTGTTTCAAACAAGCTTGCCCCTCCTTTGTTACATATTTCGTAAAGAGCTCTTGTCTAAAGTAGGCTTACCTCCTGCCCTGGAAATGTTTGAAAGGAAGTTATCAGGCTTGTTTATTTTTCCTGATCTTGGATATGGTCTTTGGTGAGGTCAGAAGAACGGAATGAGAGTGGCTACAGATGACACTGGAGCTATTTCCACAGCTGGCTGCAGAGAGTGGGCAGTCCCCTACAGATGAGCTAGCATGTTGAGGTAGATGATATGAAACATCTGTCACAACAGGAATAAGCAAAAACAATGTGCCTTTGAAGACTGCCATTTAATGATGAGGTGAGGGTTCTGTCACCACGATGCGAATGTAAGATGTAGTTATTGGCGGGCAGATGGCTTCAGGTTTTCTCTTCCATGAAATAAAGCAAACGTATATGTTGAAAACCTCTGACACTAGTCAAATTGCCTGACTTTGCTGAACATTCATTTCCCCCACCTACAGCACATACAATCTGTGAGGACGGAAAGGAAGAGCAAAGAGAGAAAGGTAGAAGAATGACTAGTTCCAAATATTTTTCCCTTGGGTAACTTTTAAGACAACATTATGCTTTCAGCAGGGTAGCTGAGAATTCAGGAAATGCACTTTTACAATAAGTTTAATATACTTGCAGCCCTATATTATTCTTTATAGAAGCATTGCAAGGTAATGTAAAAATGGACTGCCATCAAGGCCATATGATGATAAATACTTCAAAATTTGAATACCATTTAGTGGGCACCATATTTATTTCCCTGTAAGGAGCAGTAGGCCATAATCAAGATATCTTTGTGAACTATTATTGATAGAATGGTATTATTGTTTCTCTTGTATTCCAGTCACCTTCAGAAAGAAATTAAAAACCAAGAAATTAGCATATATTTTTATCTTTTAAATATGGTCGCTATGGTAAGAGAAATCTTTAGAATACATTAATTTGCTAGCCAGTAAATGCTGAATATTAGCAGACAGTACAATTCTTGATAATCCTGTTACACAACCAGAAGGAGGCTCCTGATCCCACTGAACCCCAAACCACACTGCATTGCTCTGGTGAGGAAATGGCCACCACTTCCGCAAACCACAGAGTCATCCTCCTTCTGCCACCACCTGGCCAGCAAAATGGATGCCACATTCCCTGCCTGTCTCTCATTTTAAACTGTCTTCCAAATCTAAGCCCCTCACAGGTGCTTCTGATTAGCAGAAGTCATATGTCTACATACTACAACAAGGGAGTCTGGGAATTATGTTGTTTTGTTTTGTTTTTTTTCTGACTCTTATTTTGAGAAGACAGGATTCACATTGTGGGGAAGGAATATCATGTGGAGAGAGTATTCAAAAAACTTTCTACAGCCTTGAATGGCAGGGGTACACTATAGGAAGTAATTGGATTGATCTTAATGAGAGGTGCTGAAGTTTTCAATCTAGTTAGTAGCAGACGGAAGGAAAAAAGAAGAGATGTGGAGAATTTTATGACGTGGCATTGAAAAGTCCTGATTTCTAAGTGAGTGAGGAAGAAGGAAAAGGTAAGGATGACCTGGAAGTTTCTGCATTATCCCAAGACTCAAACAGAGGAGAACGAATATGCCCTGAGAGGAGAGAGAAAAATATATATTTGGTATGGGGCATGATCGTTTGGAGGAGCCTGAGATTCTAGGTTCAGAAAGCCAGTGGAAATTTGAGTCAAGAATTCAGGGAAAAGGTCAAGGCCAGGAAGAAATTTTTAAAACTTTATTTTTAAGTTCATTTCAGCAGTTGTGATTAATTCCAGCTGGGTCAAAATTGTAGCAATATTTTAAAATTTTACTTCTAACATCTTATATTTATTTTATATACATAGAGCTAACCAAAATATTTAGATACCAACTCTTACCATTTTACAAGGCATATAGCATCTTTTCCAACAATTACTTGTTATAGGTATCTCTACCTCATTGGTAAAGCAGACAATCTTATTTTGGAAAGGAGGATTTCTAGGAAAATAATGTTGTAGATAGATATTGTAAAGGAAATTTTGTGGATAAAGGCAGAAACCCTATGGAGACTATTTAGGAGCTGAACTAAATATAAACTGGCTGTTTGTGGTTATATCATGGAGTCATGTTTATGTTTCTAAGATTATTTGAAGCTACCTGACCCTCAAATAAGAACTGAAAAAGGAATTAACAAAATAATTAAGAATCAAACCAAGAATCTCTTGAGAAGCAACGGCCAATGTAAAAACTCGTGCAATGCTTCTCAACCTTTAGCATACTCATGAATCATCTGGAAATGCAGATTCTGGTTAGGTGGGTCTGGGACTGGAGCAGAGAGTCTGCAGTAAGCTTCCAGATGGTACAATCTGATCCTGGACCACACCTTGCGGAACTAGATACAAGAGAGCTATTTAACTAAGAAAGAGGAAAAATTACGGATACAGTAATATGATATAGGAGAAATGGCAGTAAAACCTAAGTAGAAGAAAACAGGTAACTAAGTTTCTGGCACAAATCCTATGACCAATAGTTCAATGAAGAATAGAAACATAAATCTGAATTTCATCTCATCTGCTGGACCACTTTATATATTATATATATATAAATTTGTAATTAAATATATATATATATATATTTATCATTAAACCTCTTTCAGATCTCTGAATATTTCTTGATTGATAGTAATATATGTTTTTACTTTAGGATATGGCTATTCCACCAGGAAGTACTTTATCCTGGCATTAGATTACAAAACACCTCATCAATAAGGTTGAGTGTGAGACATGTTAGTAACAATAATACTAAAAGAAAGTGTACTTCAAAGGGGACATACTAGTTTTTTTTAATAGAGTTACAACATCACACCTTTATCCTGAGATCTAGTTGACTTGCCCAGCTCTAATCAGACAAATCCTCAAAATGTCTCAAAGGAGAAAGCAGCCGAGAAATGTCCTCTGGGAGATCTCAGAATAAAGTGCATTTGGTGGCAGACTGCAGGGCAAGGAAGGGCTACTTCATAATAGTCATAATCAAGGTACCTCGTGACATATTTAGGAAATTTGTACCATCAACAGTGGCCATAAGTAAGATAGCAGGCAGAGCCTCCTCTTCACCCTCCCTGTTTGAGAAATGGCTTTTCAGGGCCATTCACCACTAGGATCCTGCAAAACCTTGGAAATGATTCACAGCCAAGTCTTTTGGCCTATGTGTCAGTAAGGAGAAGTTTTTAATGAGAAGCTTTATCATAGCTCATAGTCCTGAGTGCTAGTTAAAGCCAGAAAACCATTTTACCAGACAAAATATGGGGCCCATAAATATTCAAACATCCGCTGGGACCCCCGGATGCCTTATCATTTGGAAGAAAACTGACCTGGAATTCTGCTTCTGATGTGCATTTTGAACTTTCTATAAATTTTGAAAATCTGCTTGGAGGTATACAAAGTGATTGCTGTGCAAGTGAATAAAGCATTTCTTCTCTTGTTGCATGGCAAGATTTGACAAGAATCTTAGGCCTATATATGGATATTTAAATCATTTATGGCATGGGACAGGCCAAATGAAAAAGCTTATGCTGCGTTAGTGACAGTGCGCGTTGGCTGTGATATATAATGGAAATCTTGCGATATTTAATCTGGTATATGTAATTTGTCCATAGAATGGAAATCATTTAATGAATTCCAACATTAAATTTTGGTAGAGAAGGTAGTTTAACATGTTTTCCTTTATATTCCCTCTTGGCACACACACATAAAAAAGGAAAATCGGTTCTGCCCATCTTTAGAGTGGCATTTGCATTTTATTTTTGGTCAAGGTCATTAATAGAGGAAATGGTCAAGAGCAGTTTCTGTACATCTAATATAATTTTCTATTATGAAATATATTTGGTGGATAGAAATCAGGGATTTCCTTTGTATTTTTAAAAGTATGAAATATTTTTGAGAAAAATGTGAGATATATTATGATAAAGCCATTCATTTGGCAGTCATAATGTAATGGCCTTAAATCTTTAGTCTTTTTTCAAATCCTTTTAAACTGATTTTGGATCTGCATAATACATCCCTGTGGGAAAGGCATATATCATGGGGGCCCTGAAAAATGAAACCAAAGATCTTGGGGTGCAACATCACTTTTTCCACACAACTAATCTGATTCCTTCACATCATCTATACACCATCATATTGATTTTTATGGCCCACGTGTTTATGGGTGGTACACCCCCAGCCTAGAACCACCCATTGGTTTTGCATTTAGAATGTGAGGCTGATAAACAGAAGTTCAAGCTTTTGTGGATGAAGCTGTCAGAAACTCACTAAAGAGGCCCTGGGATCCATCTATGCACAGTTAATATTTCCATTGGCTCAGCTACTATGATCTCTTTAAGTAGAACTATAAAAGGAAAACAATAGAGTAATCCAACTGCATAATGAAATTACTGTTTTAATTTTAAATGGATCAGTTCTCATAACCAAGTGTACAAGTTGAAAGATAAAACTGTTCTTTTGCCTGTCAACAAAACCTTGTTTGACCCATGGGTCCTAAAGTCTTCAAATTTTCAACTCTCTGGCAATAATGTAACATATTTAAAAGGCACTTTGCTCTATTAGGATCCTAAGGAAGCATGTCGAAAACATTAAAAGTCGCTACTAAACACATCACTTTATTTTTGGCACAAAACACTAAAGGATTCAAAAAAGCATTGTTAAGAATCCTAATTATCTGTGTACCTGCTTTGGTAAGAAATACTGTAATGTGACATATTTACTTTATAGTCTCTTTCAAAATGACACTATTGTATAAATAGGTACTTAACCAATAATTGAAGCCATTATTCAGGGTTGAATAGGCATGATGTATAATTAGGATTCTTTGAAAGACGTCTCCATGTTAAAACTAATGTGGTTTTAGGGTCTTTTAATGTTACATATTGAAAACACAAACACTTCCAATTAATGGTAACCGAGTCGAAAAACAACCTGAAATTAAGAATGTTTGATTTAGAAGATAAAACTCTCTTTTTAGAGCTAATAGATATTTTCTTAGGATCTAAGTGTGTAACTCTGTACATAACAACGTATATAACTCTTCTAAATTTACCAAATAGCAATGGAAAAAAAATCCTGTTTCTAAACATAACATGCCTAGCCCACAAGCTATAGACTCTACATGTCTACATAGCAGTTCAAATATTGGGCCAATTGGCTCTATAGTTGTCCAAGCAGAGGAAAGAGAAGCCCACCTCTAGTTTAGCTACAATCCTCAAATAAATAGCAAAGTAAATTTGGACTCAAACATTGTCATATAGCTATTGAGAGTCACTTAGTAGTCTTGCTTCTTTTCACTGCTCAGTTATAAGATTTGGGCAATTGATTTAGATGTTAGGTCTTTAAGAAACTGGCTTATATCATAAATATAATTCACCATAGAGTCTAAGGTATACTGTTAGTGTGCAGAGCGGAGTGAATAAATGCTTTGTGCTATTTCCCAATTACTGCAGTTTCGAATTCTTTCTCGTTTTGCGTAAAGGGAGCTTATGAATATATGTATGTCTATGCCAGGGTTCCTGAACCTCCGCACTGATGACATTCGGGGCTGGACAATTCTTGGTTGTGGGGGCTGCCTTGTGCATTGCATGATGGTTAGCGGTG
>JAQZBX010025883.1:0-29275 GCA_029593785.1 Cabassous unicinctus | reverse complement strand
GACAATAAACCTGACTGCTTCATCAGCCTTGTCTCCGTGGTCTTCTCTCCAGAGCCGCGTCGTTCTTACCTGCGAACCCCACAAAGCCCCCCGCAAAGGCTTCATATGGGTCCTGGGCTCTCACCTTTACTGTGACCCAGAGGGGAAGAGTTGTATTTTCCTCAGGATGCTGGAGATTGACAGCTTTAAACTAAGCAGCACAAAAGGCAGAAGAGGCAAGGCCATTTGGGAAAGCTAAGGGCAGCTCTTATCATCCAAACCATATAGAGGCACGTGCCTTGCTAGCTGCAGTTACATCCAGGGCAGGGATGATTTCTCAAAAGGGAAACTTACGACTAGGCCAGTCAAGATGAAGAGGCATCAAATATAATTTATTTTATGCCATTACACTAGAAAACTAAGTTTTTGGTACCAGAAAATTGTGGCTGCTACAACACTGAAAAAAAGGTGGAAATGACTTTAGAATTGGGTAATAGGTAGAGGGAGGAAGAATTGTGAGACTCTTTAGATATAAAAAGCCTATATTGCTTTGGGGAGACTGTTAGTAGAAATATGGACATTAAAGGTACTTTCAATGAGGCCTTAGAAGGAAATGATGAATGTGTTATTGGAAACTGGAGGAAAAGCAATGCTTTAGCAGAGAACTTGGCTGAATTATGTCTTAGTGTTGGATTGAAGTTGGAACTTGTAAGCAATGAACTTGGAAGTGCAGAAGGTGCAGCCTGGTTTCTCCTTGCAGCTTATAGTAAAATGTGAGAGGAAAGCAATAAACTGAGAACTGAACTCTGAAGCACAAAGGAACCAGCAATTGATGAATTTTGATAATTGATGATAATGCACTCTGAGACTAGGGCCAGAAGAGACTCTATCAGGCCCTCTCTGAACTACTGGGAAGTGAATCCCCAGAGGACAGGGCTCCATGTTAGGGTTTAACTGAACAACCTCTGCTAAAGAGGATGTGGCTAAACATGCATCCAGTCAGTATTGGAAATGCAGTTATCCAGGAAAGATCTGTGGAAAGTCCTTTTGTCTGATGATTTGAACACCCTTGAATAGCACGCAAAGCTAACAAGGGTTTTGTGAAAATTTTATGAACAGAAGCATCCTAAATGAAAGGGACAGAGAAGGGATGAATTGCAGAAAAAAGGTTACTTCAAGGGCAGGATCATGGAGGCAGAGGTCTCAACTAAAAAAGATCTCCTCAGGCCATCCACATGTTTGTGGAAAGGGCAGGTCTGCCCCTGCACTTGGAATGGGACTCCTGCTCTGGTATTCAAGCAGAGTTCAGCTACCACCCCAGTGCTTGGAGAGGGTGGGGCCTATACTGCAGATTTCAAGGTGAGTGAGACTGTCATTCCAGTGCTCAGAGAAGATGGAGCATAGGCTCCAGCATTTGGGAAGAGCATGACCATGGTGCAAATGCTTGGAAAGGGTGGGGCTGCCACTCCAGCAGGTCCAGAGGACAAAGCACCAATCCACAGATCATTCTCAGACCTTGAGATGTGTTTGCCCTGCTGGGTTTTGTACTTGTTTGGGACCCATGATCCCTGTTTTCCTTCCAATTTCTCTCTTTTAGAATGGGAATATCTATCCTATGCCTGTCTCACCGTTGTATTTTAGAAGCAGATAACTTGTTTTCCAGATTTCACAGGTCCACAGATAAGAGAGGAAATTTGCCCCATGATGGACCACACCCATAACTGATCTTGATGAGACTTTGGACTTAGCATTGTTCTAAAATGACTAAAAGGCTTTTTGGATGTTGTCATTATTAGGAGTTCCCCTTCACTAGGTTTGCAATAATTAACAAGCTGTGACTCAATTCCCCCTGACATGCTTTAAGGAAGGACAAGCCCCCCTTAAGCCTATGTATCTGAAAGCAGGACACTTCCCCAAAGGTTAAACAAAGAGACCACTTGAAGATGGGAGTAAAGTGAGATAAAGAGCTTCACTCCCTCCACATCAAAGCACCACCTGCTCCTCCAGCATTCCAAGAAAACCTAACTCTCTAACCCACTACCCTCTAGCCATACAAGGGAAAATTTTCACCTCTAGGGCTTCCTATTGGCCTCTACACCTTACTCAAACCCTTGACCCCCTCCCACCAACTATCATTTCCCCGCCTAGGACTGTACTGTATAAATTCAAATCTCTCCTTTCCAGGGGCGGGCTGAAGTCTCTCTTCAGACCCCCACCATGCCAGCGGTGGAGCTGAAGTCTATTCTTCAGACCCCCTCCATTGGGAGATCTTCCCAATAAACTTTCTACCTGCAATCATCAGTCTCCGTGTCCCAGTGAGTGCCGTTTTTCCCAACAGTCATGGACTATATTTTGCATGTGGGAAGAATATGTCTTTTTGTGGTCTAGAGGGTGGAATATGGTAGATGGAGTTATGTACCCCTGAAAAAACATGTTTTTAATTGTAATCTCTTTCTTGTGGAGACACATTATAAACAGGACCTTTTGAAGGTGTTATTTTTAGTAGGGTGTGGCCAACTGTAATCAGAATGGATCTTAATCTTATTACTGGAGGCCTTATAAAGTGAAAGCATGGGGAGGAGCTGGAAGCCAGAAGTCAGCAGGAATTGGGAAGGGAAAGGACAGCCACATGTTGGGAAAGCCAAGGAACTGAAGGATTGCCAATCAGCTAGAATACTACAAACCCCAAGAGGAAGAAAGTCTTCTAGCTTCTGAAACCAATAAATTCTGAGCCATTAATTCCTGTTGTTAAGCTAACCTATTATGTGGTATTTGTTATAGCAGTTGGAAAACCAAGAGAGTAAGGAAGTGCCCCCCACCCAAAAAAAAACAAACAAAAAAACACCAAAGACAAGAACATGTCACAAGGACACAGGAAGCTGAGAGCTGACCAAAAAATATGAGGTGCTGAAGTCAGAAAATCATTTTGCTGCCATCATGGTAACGATTCATCAATGGACAATCAATCTAAGGAGAAATTTTAATGAGCATAATATCTGATTGTCTTAAAGTGTTTCCTCACAGATTTATTAGTACAAGGAAGGGGGAAAGACAGTAACTCATAGTGAAGAAGTCAGGGAACACATTGACCAAGTGAACAAAATTATAACCACCAATGAGGGATAGATGGATATAATATGCTCCATATATGATACCTGAGAAGAACACAACATCAGCTATGCAGTATTCTGCCCATGAATGTGTAACCTCCATCTAATCATTAGGAAAGACCAGACAAACCCCCAAATAAGAAATGCTACTAAAGAAGTTGGATGGGAGGAGTATATTCTTCAAAAATGGCAATGCTATAAAAGGCAAATTAAGGCTGTGGAAATTTTCCAAATTAAAGGGGGCTAAAGAGATATGACAACTAAATGTAAAACCTGATTCTAGACTGGCTCCTATAATGGAAAGGAAATAATGCTATAAAGGACAACTGAAAAACTGGAATATGGGTGGTAGATTAAAATATTGTACCAATGTAAATTTATGAAGTTGATCACTATACAGTGGTTGTGGAGTATCTCTATTCTTAGGAAATACACTGAAGTGTTATATGTAACTTACCCTGAAATAGTTCAGAAAAAAATGCGTGTATATATGGATGGCTAGAGTGATAAAAAGATAGGGATAAAGGAACTGGGGTAAAATGTTAACAATTGGTGAATCTGAATAAAGGATATACAGGTGTTCTTTGCATTGTTTTATTTTTGCAATTTTTTGCAAATTTGAAATCATTTCCAAATTAAAAGTAAAAACAAAAATCTATTGAGTCCATTCTTTTAGCCCCATTCTCTTAAACTCACTCTAATCTGGTCACCGATCCTCACCAACTCACTGGAACCCAATTGTTAAGGTTAGCAGCTACATCAAGATTACCAAATCCAGTGGTCAATTTTTAGTCTTTATTTTACTTGATCTATTAGCACTATTTGATAGTTTTATCACTCCCTTCTTCTTGAAATGCTTTCTTGACTTTTGGACACCACTCTTTTTATGGTTCTCCTCTTACCTTCCTGATTGCTCCTTCTCAATCTTTCTAACAGTTTCCCTTTACATCTCTTTCTTCTAAACACTGGAGTGCCCCAGGGCTCAGGCCTCAGAGCTCAACCCATCTAAAAGTTTCTGTGGGCTGCCAGAGCAATTTCCCAAACACAATCTAGTTAATGTCTTTATACCTTCACCTTAAACATGTACTATTCCAAGAAATAAAAGATCCTCCTCCTTTCTAGATCTTAGCCAAGTTCAACTCCCTATTCCCTATTTCCTAGTTGACAGCAATTGGTGGCTATACTGAACATACATCCTGGGAGAAGGAAACAGTCTGGAAACCCTTTCTAATATCCTGGAGAGGTCTGAAGTCTATCTCTTCAAAAATCAGAAAACTAAGGCCCATCAAGGGGAAGATATTTTTTGAAAATATCTGATTAGATATCTGATTAGAGGCAATGTCTAACCTGAAGCCCAGAGGTCTATGCTCTCTTCTTAAGTGGTGACGTAACATGTTTTTGGCAAGGACATTCTTGAGAACATGAAAGCTACAGACTTTTTCCCGGGTATTAGGGGAAAAATATGTACATGCCAACACCTTTTTTTCATCTAATTTCAGGGGCTTCATGGACCCTCAAAGTGCATCCTGACCTCAGATTAAGAACATGGTGCACTCTATGGACAATGGACCCAGTGTCTTCAACATATCAATGGAGCACAAAAATGGTGTCTGTAGGATGTGTGTGTAAATGTTCAAGATTAAAAGATTCTTAGGAAGCATAATAATCAAATGCAGTGTATAGACCTTGTTTGAATTCTGTCTGAAACAAACTAAGTCTAAAAGGACATTTCTGGGATCAACCAGGGAAATTTACATAGACTGAATATTGGATGATATTAAGGAATTATTAATTTTGTTAGATGTGAAAATCACTGTGTAAGAAAACATTTTTATTTTTTAGAGATAATATCAAAGTATTTAGGTTAAGATGATGTCTGGGATTTATTTTTAAATACTTTAACAAAGAAAAAGTAGATGAAGCAATTTTAGTAAAATGTTAATTAAATCTAGGTTAAGGGATCTGGGTTTCATTATAATACTCTCTTCTACTTTTTGTAATTGAAACTTTCCATAATAAAGAGAAAATACAACCTCTTCTCTCTGCCATTCTGGCAAAATGGGATATCTGGGTTGTCTCAGCTAGTATCCAGGCTCTGAGGTCTCCTAAAGAGCCATCCGTAGACTTCCTGACTATAGGAACACAATGGTTAGACAATTCAAAACAAAAAAAAATTGTTTGTTTTGACCAGAGGACCCATTAAAACCCACTTGCCCAACAAAGTCCACCAGACCACTGATATCCTACAGAATGAATCAGGCATTGCTATTCTCTTTCTGAGTCTTTCAAAGAATTTGTCAGTTTCATCTATGTTGTCAAATTGATGGGCATAGAGTTGTTCATAGCAGTCTCTTCTTATCCTTTTAATGTCTGTAGAGTCTGTAGTGATGACTCCTCTTTCCTGCCTGATACCTGTAATTTGTGAACTACCTCCTTTTTTACACAGACAAGTAAACAGTGGCCAAAAATGATAAAGGATACCGGTCAAGGCTGCAGATCTAGTTGGGGTAGCCTTACTTCTGCTGCCTTGCCAATTATCCTTTTTTGATTCTCTCTGCCCCCAGCCCACAGCTTTCACTTAACATATGGTCTGAGATGCACGAGCCCAACTTCAGAGCCACAGCTTTCATTGCCCTTGGCCTCCAAGTTGACTAAAACTGTCTAGAATGTGCTCTTGTCTAAAAGCAAACACAAGTGGAGGGGTTAGAACAGTACGGGAGAGGTTGGGGTGGGGGTAGTAATGGCATAGATGTTACTTTCTAGAAGCTGATGGAAGGCTGTTTACCTGGAAGGAGTAACTAAAATCTCCATGGTGAGGATAAGAGATCAGGGAGGGAACAGGATTAATAGCAGTGACCACTTCCTCTACTTTATTACCCCTTTTACTTGAACTCACCTCATTAATTGCTAGAAGGAAGGATCATAAGTGCCTAGAAAATTGGGGTCCTATCTGAGCCTATACCTGGTCTTCCAAATTATCATCCCATCACCTTCCCCAATCCTCATACACAGGTAGCAAAGGAAGTGAAAAACATGGGCTTCCCTTTATTATTTCTGCTTTAACCTCAGATGACCTCACCCCTTAGTGCCATCCAGTGATAAAGTCACCAGGCAATGCTGGATAGAACTTGTAGAATTTTTTTGCCTTTACTTTGTGGGTCTCCACAATGCCCAACACACCTGCTATTTGGGACTCAAGTCACCAGCACATGCAGAGCTATGATCAGGGAAAAAGAGTCAGCCTCTACTGTATGCTCTCAAATACTAAAGGGCAAAATGCTGGGTCTTCTGATTCTAAAACCCATTCTCTTCCCCCCTACATCAACATCTCTTATATTAACGCCAAATATACATTAGTTTTTGTGCCAAGTGCTTCCCCCCGACACACAGTCTTTGGGGGGAGGTTGGTGAGAAGCAAGGAAGGAAGAGAACAAGGACAGAATTTTCTAACTCAAGGCCTCCATAGGGTGAGCATCAATGGCTTTTGGGAAGTGCTCCCATGCACAGGATAATGTGAGTATCTGATTTCCCTGGCTACCTTCCAGGAGAACCAAAGTTTAGGGAGAAAGGACACAGCAAAGTCCATGTTTCAAATGAGAACCTCCTCTTTATTCCACATGTAGAAGCTGGTTTCTGGAGCTGGGTGAAGAAAGTGCCTTGGCCTGCCTTACCTCTGTGTGGGTGCTAGGGATGAAGGTCTAGATTCTTGTGACCAGGGCTTTCTCCAGTTGGGAATGAAAATTCCTGATCTCTAGCCAGCCCAAAATTATGGGGTAGGAGCAACAATATGGGGCAATTCCTTGGTGAGGTGAATATCAGCTTGGGGCAGACTCTTCCAGGCAAGTTCTAATATACCATACTGGGCAATGCCCATGGGAAGGACGGTGCGCACGTTGTTCTGCCCTGGGAGGGACACCACTTCCTGGAACTCCAGAGGCCCTCCAGGGGTGTGAGAGCAACCACAAAACAGACGGTAGAACAGTCGCTCCCCAGGTACCAGCTCCATGGCCTTTAAGGCCTCTTTGTAGATGATCTCTTGGGATCGGGGCTCCTCTCTCAGTAGCAGTTCCTGTAGCAGCCTCTGGATTCGGGGGGACTTTAGTTGGTACAGGTCCATAAGCTGGTAGAACTGTTCCATCCAAGTAGTGTGGTCTTTTGCATATCGCTGCTGCAACATCCGCAAAACATAGTACAGTGCCACGAATGTCTCCCATCGAGGCACTTCTTCCCTTTTATTAGAGATGGCCTGTGCCTTCTTCTCCACCTTGGGCAATTTGGGAAACCTACTCTTACCCTTAAAAGCCCAGAAATCCTTTTGAAACATCAGTGCTAGGGTTTGTTTGTCCACAGAGGCATGGGCACCTGTGGAAATGTCTCTTGTTGCAGGATAGAAGTGTTGCATCTCCATCTCCTTGAGAGCAATGGATATCTGCTGTGCCCGCTCACTTCTGTAAGGTTCTCCTAAAAGATGCCAATTTATAGCCTTTGGGTCTGGAATCCTCTTCGTATCTAATGGGGACTTTGGTGTGGGAACAACCAAAGGTTTTAGCCATCTCTCCTTTTCCTTTCTTTTTATAGGAGGGATCACTTTCAGGTGTTTTGTACCCCTAAACTCCTTACTGGGTTTTGAGATACCTGTGTCTCGTGATTCCAGGGCCTGCCTGTGATGGTGCACGATGGTTTGAAGCATGGCCAGATGCATCCACTCTAAGTTTCCCTTTGAGGTGAGGTCTTTTAGGAGCTGGCACAATCTTTGAAAACTATCCCTGGAAAGCTGCTTTCCTGCTTCCATCTGTTCTAGGACATGGTGGATCCACTCTACATCTGAAAGGCATACCCCAGGATATTGTTCCTCAGCCAGAGTTTGAGGGACAGGTAATTGTACCTCAGTCTGTCCCATCGGACGCTGCTGCACAAACCACTTCCACCTGCCACCTGGTGGCTTATATTGGACTTTTGGACTTTCCATAGTCTGCTCAAGTATTTGAGACATGCCTACGGTCTTTAGGTCCTTCTCTTCGGACTCCAAAATTGTATCCGAAACTTGTAGAGATATGGGCTTATATTTATCCAACAGTTCTCTTCGTTTATCCCTAAACCTTTTTCCTGAGAACATCTCGAGTTCTGTGGCAGTCATTTCTCCCCAGGACATGTATTTCTGTGACACTGGCACTGGTATCTTCTCTTCCTTCCCCAAAGCTATTGAGATCAGTTTCTTGGGAGGGCTTTTCAGAATTCCCAGTTTTATGCCACTGCCTCTGACCTCAGGGACTACTTTTCCAATAAAAGGGAATATTTCCCTTCCTCTTTGGGCTTTACCTCTTTCTTGTGTCTTAAGTAGTTTCTTTTCTGTTTTTAAGATCTCTTTTTCCTTGCCCATCTCTTCTTCAGATAAGCTTTTCTCCTCTTCCTCCTCCTCTTCACTTTCACTCAAACTTTCCACCTCCTCCTCACTCATGCTTTCCTCTATTTCCTGGAACACTTCCTCCTCCTCCACCTCTTTTTCTTCCTCCACCTCTTCCTCCTCCTCTACCACTTCCTCTTCCTCTTCTTCCTCCTCTTCTTCCTCTTCCTCCTCTTCACTTTTGCTTTTCTCTTCCTCAGACAAACTCTCTTGCTCTACTTCCTCTAACAGCCTTTCAATTTCTTTAGAAAAGCTCTCTTCACTTTCCATCTTATCCACTTGACTGGGAAACTCATCCTTTGACAAATCTTCAACTCCCTTTAGCTGCTTTCTCTTTCTCCATCTTGCTTTAAGGAATGGGATTTCCTCTTCTTCCTCTACTACTCCCTCCTCTTCAGCTGGTATTCGTTCTTCTTCCTGCATGATTTCTTGCTCTTCCCTGGCCAATCTGCTTTCTTCCTCAGCCATTTTTTCCTCTTTCTTTATCAATCCTCTCACCTCCTTGGCCAATTTTCTTTGCTTCCGAGCCAGTGTCCTCTCATCTTTGGTCATTTCTGATTGGTCCTTAGAAAAATCCAACTCTTTCCTATCAAGTTTATCCTGATCCTTGAGCAACCTCCTCCCCTCAACAGCAAATGTCCTCTTTAACTTGGTCATGTCTACTTCCTCCTGAGTTAGTTTCCTTTCTTCTTTGACTAGTTGTTGAAGTACCTTTAAGATTCTTCTCGTTTTTGATGGCTCCCTGGAAATGCCCTCCTTTTTCTTGTCCAATTTCCTTACTGCTTTGGCTAACTTCCTTTCTTCATGGGCATATACTCTCTCCACACCAGCAAATTCCAATTTTCTTTTGGCAATGTCCTTTTCCTCCGTGGCCAATACCCTATCTTCATATGTCATTATCTTCTCTTCTAGGGACAATTTCTTCCTAATTATTTCTATTTCATCTTCAGTTAATTGTCTCTCTCTTGAGGTTTCCTGAATTTCTCCCTTGGAGAGAGTTTCCTTTGCCTTAGCCAGCATCTTCTTCTTCTTGGCCAGGTTCTTCATTTCCATACCTAATGCCATTTCTTCCTTAGCAATATCCCACTCTTCTTTGAGCAGGTTCTGTTCTTGGACTATTAGCCTCTTCTCCACAGCTAGTTCCATTTTTTCATGGGCCAGTTTCTCCTGTTTCTCAGCCAGACTTTCCTCTATTTGGGACAATTTATGCTCTACATAAGCCAGTCTCTCCTTCTTCATGGTCACTATCTCCTTTTCCTCTATCAGCTTCTCCTCTACTTGAATCAGTTTTTCCTTATATTTTTCCAGATTCGTCTTTATTTGGATTAATTTCTCTCTGTTCTGACTGAGTTTTAATTTGTTCTGCAGGAGGCTTTCTCTCCTCTGAGCCAAGATTTCCTTTTTCTGAGCCAGATTCTCCTTTTTCTGAGCCAGATTCTCCTCCTTTTGGGTCATTACCTTCTTGTTCTGTAAGAGTGCCAACTTGTCCTGGACAAATTTTGCCCTTTCCTGGGCCAGTTTCTCCTTGTGCTCACTCAGTTGCTCGCTTTTTTGGGTCAGCCTTTCCTCTTCCTCAGGCATTTTTCCCTTTTCCTGGGCCAGTTTCCTCTCTTCCTGGATCAGCAGTCCTTCTTCCTGGATCAATTTTTTCTGTTCATTAGCCAGTTCCTCCTCTCGCCAGGCCACTTTCTTCTCTTCCTGAGCCAGTTCCATCTTTTCCTGAGCCAGCTCCTCCTCTTCCTGATTCAGTTCCTCTTCTTTCCAAGACAGTTTCTGCTCTTCCCAAGCCAGTTTCTCCAATCGCTGGGCCAGCTCTTTTTCAAACCATGTCAGATTTTCCTCCTCCTGAGCCAGTTTTCCCTCTTTCTGGATCAGTATCTTTTTTACCTCAGCCAATTTCCCACCTTTCTTTGCTAGTTGCTCTTCTTTTCTGGCCAGTTTCTCCAATTTCTTGGCCAGTTTCCTCTGCTTCTGGGCAAATTGCCTTACTTCCTGGCTTACATTCTCCTCTCTTTGGGCCAGTTTTCCCTCTTTCTGTGCAAGCTTTCTCTCTGCTTGGGCGATTTGCCCCTCTCCTTGGACCATTTTCCTATATTCTCGGGCCAGTTTTCTCTCTTCCTGGGCCAGTTTTGTCTCTTTATGGGCCAGTTTTCCTATCTCTCGTGCCAGCTTCCCCTCTTCTCGGGCACGTTTTCTTTCAGCTCGGGCTCGTTTCTTTTCCACCCGGGCCTTTTTCTGTTCTTCGTTTATCTGTCTCTGCTCTTCTGTGACCAGCTCTTCTTCCCTCTCAGACAATTCCCCTTCTTCTGAGGCCAATTCTTCCTTGTCCTTAGGCAATTGCACTTTGGCCCTGGCTGACAAAATCTCTTCAAAGGTCTGTTCCCACTGATCCCGTTTTAGCTTCCTTTTGTCCCTATCCAGCTTTTCCTTATCTGGGAAACCCTTGTCTTTTACCTTGAGTGGCTTCTCCTCTTCCTGATAATGCCATCTGTCCCAAGCTTTCTTCCATTCGTCCGAGGACATCTTTGTCACATCTCGGTCCTGTTTCCACTGATCCCAGGACCTCTTCCACTCCTGCCAAGACAGCTTCCCCTCTTCCTTTACAGGTCTTTCTATTTCCTCAACTACTTCCCCCTCTAGTTCTGGCATTTTGCTCACTTCTTTACTTGTGTCCCTCTTTTCTTTGGTCATTTCCATCTTTTTCTTATGCAGTTTTCTTTCCTGCTCTGCTGCTTTCCTTTCTGGCATAGGTGACTTCTTAGGAAATTTCTTTTCTTTCTTGGATATTTTTCTTCCTTTGGTTAACTCACCAGGTTCTAAAAAAATAACTTTATGTTTCTTGCCCTTTTTTGGAATTATCTGGGTTTCCTCCAAATCTTGCACGTATCTTTTTTCCTCTTGCACTAGCTTTTGCTCCGCTGTTATCTCTTCTTCCTTGCCTCTAATCACCATGTCCTCTCTAATTGTTTCTT
Organism: Cabassous unicinctus; assembly: GCA_029593785.1. Taxonomy (NCBI): domain Eukaryota; kingdom Metazoa; phylum Chordata; class Mammalia; order Cingulata; family Chlamyphoridae; genus Cabassous; species Cabassous unicinctus. Next base: position 17,810 of record JAQZBX010025883.1, on the reverse strand, counting down.
CATGAATAAAAAATGGTTTTTCCTCCTGCCAGGCTATATCCCAGTCAAGGTCCTCAAACAGAACCTGACTTTCCTTCTTCAACAGGGGGCAGATCTCCTGGAAGAGTTCCCAGCTGGGGTGCCGATCTGCCAGCACTGCCTGAGCCATAGTCACTACCTCAGTGCTTAGAGCTTCTGACATTTCTGTTTGGGAACCTGATATTCTCAGGGTCATAAGATGACACAGATCATCCCGCCATGAGGAACCATCTCCCGGGGTAAACCTGCGGCCAGGAAGTCCAGAAGCACCCCGCCCAGTGGCCTTAACTTTCTTCACAATTGTTTTCTTTTCCTTTACAGTTTCAGGTTCTTCAATTATAACTTCTTTTCTCTTTTTTTTGTGCCTTTTTATGGGTTTTTGAGCTGTCATTTTCTTGCCTCTTTTGTCACGTATTTTCCTCAGCATCTTCAGGGTCAGTGCAACATGATCTTTTGAGACATCTTTCTCTAAAGGTGGTACAGCATCTTTTAAAGTCTTTAGCATACTGGGGGTTGGAGATCCTCTGGGGCGGATGGCTGTATCCTCCACCTCAACTGGTGCAGCTTCACTATGATCACTTTCATCCACTAAGGTACCTGGCTCTGTGCTAATCTGTTTAGAGTCTACCTCTTTTGTCTTCTTGAGACCCCGCAACAATTTTCGGGCTGCAGGGAAAATCAGGAGATGGAGGTAAGGAATGCATGGGAGGCTTAAACAAAACCCTTCCCAATATCTGCAAATATCTGGTGTGAACTAAGAGGTATTGCAGGGGAAAAAAAAAAAAAAAGTAGCAACAGAGGGGACTGAGACCCTTAAAAAAAAAAAAAAGATTTTCCCCTTGCTTTATTCCCAGCCCTCCCAGATCCTAGAGAGTTAGGTATTGGAGTCTCCCTTGGTTTGGCTGGATCCTTTATAAAAGGGTTCCTTTCTGTGAGAAGATATTTCTATTTATCTCTATTTCCACCTAGTATCTTTTGACTCTCCTTAGCCCTAGCTACCCTGCCTCTTGGGGCCCCTGAGGCATCAACCAAATCACCCCATACATACTAGGCCTTTTGCCCCCTGCTCGGCCCCGTCTTTGGCTTTTGCTGGGCTTGGTGGTATCTTGAGGTTCTTCAGGAATTGTGGCAGATTGCATGGCAAGAGAAGCCTTTGAAACATCTAAAGAAAAAGCAGACTTTTCATCTTCATGCGACAAGGTCAGGTTTTCATTCAGTCGCTGCTCCACTTGACTGTGAAGTATTTGGAGATCTGTTGCCCGCATCCCCAGCAGATGGTCCAGTGGTTCCTCCCCAATCATTTCTTGCCTATGAAAGTCAAAGGAGAGGCAGGACCATGCTGAATCAGGCACAAGAGGAAGAATGAAAAGGAAAGAAATGTTGTGGAACAGGCAAGGGGTTTGGCAAAGTAGCCAGAAGAGACAGCATATATAAAGGTAAATGATGGCCAAGAGGAAAGAAAAAGTCAAGACGGTAAGAAATGTAGTGATCTGTATGGGGGCTATAGGAATAGGAGAAAGGGATAAAAAGAGGATCTTGAAGAAACAGGGGACAGACTGGAATAGGAGAGGAAATGGAGGAAGAAGTGAGCAGTCAGGGGTTTGTTAGAATAGTCTAGGAATAGAAAAAAGGTTTTGAAGAGAAGAAAGGGAGAAATGAACAGGGATGAAGAGATAGCAAGGGAAGTCAAAAGAAAAGATAGGGAAAGGGGAAAAGAATATTAGAAGCTAGTAAAGAATCAAGGAAGGCACAAACAACTTACTGCATTTCCCGAAAAGTTTCTCGGTTCTGGATCAAGAGTAAGAGAGAGGTCTTACAGTGGATTCCAGTGTCACTCATGAGGCTCAGGGTCTTACTCCTCACCCTTTGGTCCTTGTCCATTAATCCTCGGGCCAGAGGTATGGCAAAGAGATGAGTGATTATTCCTAGACGCTTAAGCCCTTCCCAGGCTAGCTCTCGAATCTGAGGATTAGAATGGACTGTATCATCCAGCAGACGATGGGCTGTCTCAGAACGCAGGGCTGGAGACACCTGATAAGAGGCAAAGATTTGTCCTAATGCACCTACACAGTATTGGAACTTCACTGGGGAGGCATGGATCATAATATTGAGGATCGTCTCAATCAGACTATTAATTGTTATTTCACTCATCTTTCTTCCCAACCAACTTCGGTTTACTGTGTCTGTAAGGACAGTGTAGGTCATATCCTTGGATATTCTCTTTTCTATGAAGTCTTCATCTTCCTTCTCCTGTGGCAGTTCTCCTACATCACTTATAGCTCTCGTCCTACCGTGCCAAAAGAAGAATTGTTGAGTTCTGTCCCATTCCAATTCCCGCTGGGGTGGGTGGAGGCTGCACTGTAGGTATATCGGGCTTCCTTCTGGCCAAAGATGGGCGCGAATCACTGAGTTGGGGATGTAGCCATCAGGGGCAAAGAGCCATTTCCGCCCATGACCAAAGTAATATCGCAGTATCTGATAGGGGTTAAGTCCATCCCAACCTGTCAGCTGTAGCTGGGGGGGAACTACATAATGGGAATGGTGAACTTGGTTGCTTGCCTGCATCAAATCAGTTTGTAATCCTTGCAAGGAATTACGTTTGGGGCTAGACAGCAACACTGGGCCCCCTTCCTCCTCTTCTACGACATGTGGCACTGTATGGTCAAAGGCAATAGCCCGCTTATTGACAAGGTTCTCCAAACCCATTAATTCCTGTTGTCCATGTCCAAGATAGATATACTTGGGCACAAACATGGTCTCAAAGGAGAAGAAGAAACTTGGTGTGAAAGGCTTAGGGACTTCTAGCACTTCATCTGGTATGCTCATAAGGGAAAGGCAACCCAGCGTGGATGGGGGAAGCAGTTTTAGACAGGACACCAGATAAAGACTCTGGTTGAAAGTCACAAGCAGGTCACCCCTGTCATTTGCAAAGCAGAGTGGACCAAAATGCAATGATGAATCCAGCAGGGCTATGAGTCTACCACGGAAGTCCCAGATCCGGACAGAGCCATCGATAGCACCTGTGACAAAAAGACTCAGGGACAAGCAGACATCAAAGGATGTGATGGCACACTGGTGCAAAGGCAATGTCTCTGTGAATATTGAGCCTTGTGTTGATTCAAAGGACAAAAAGTCATGGAACTTCCAGAGACGCAGGCAGTTAGTTTCTGTGATGGCACCCACAGACTTGGGCAAGAGTATAAGGTATTTTAGGTGACAGCTGCTAAGAATGCTGGCAAGTGGCCGTAGTTGTACTCTGATCCCCTCAAACATAGCCTCTGATAGGTGTACATAGTCATCCATACCATAGGAACACAGCAAAGAGCTTTCTCGGATACCATAAGGCCCTTCTGACAGTGTAGAGAGGGCCAATACAGCCCCAAAGTGCATGAATTTCTCTATTCGGGCACAGCGGTGCTGGGAAAGCACTCTTATCACACCACTCTGGTGCCCAGAGAACATTAGCCCTTCAAGACCCCGACCCAGATGGAAATGCCCATAAGCCAGGCATTGAACCCAGTCCTGAGAATCTGGTGACGTACATAAGAGATACTTGGCTGGGCAAGGACAGCGGGTTGTGTCAAATACCAGCACCTCTGAGCTGCCTGTTGCCACAAAGAGCTCCTCTTTATCTGGGTCATAGGCCCAATCTATAGCCCGGTCCAGGATTGAAAAAGGCCAGGTGACAAGCAGGAGATCTCCCGTGAGTGGGGACACAAAGCGCAACAAGCCATCCTCAGTGGTGCAGAGAATCCGGAACCAATTATCTCCACAGCGGACCCGACGTACCTGCTGGGGAGCAGAACCACAGACATTGAAGAGGCTATAGAAGCAGGGCAGACGGCGCAAGGAAAAACCATGGGTAGTCTGGCAGAAGAAGGTAATGTTATCAATAAACTGGAGTCGAATCAGTTCCTCACCAAGTTCTAGTCGCCGCAGCAGGTTCCCTGAAGTAAGATTCCACTCTTTGATTAAGCCATCACTGCCAGCTGTTAGCAGGGTATGGGCCTCTGGTCGACTGCGGATGCATACCACTGATGAGGAATGGGCCTTGAAATTGTGGAGGAATTGGCCCCGACTAAGGCTCCAAGCTTGGATTTCCCCAGCCTTGTTTCCAGCATAGAGAAGACCTTGATTTAAACAGGTGAAGCAGCAAGTGATGGAAGAGCCACTGCTCGTAGAAGTGAACCTCTTCACCTCTCCCAGTCGGCCGTGGCCCTGGCGATCAAGAACCCTCACCACAGTCTCACACAGGGCTAGGAGGAAGCCATTGGGGCCATTTACCGTGATGTCCTGGACAAGCTCATCACCAGGCATAGGAACCATGTGGGCTATTTGGAGGCCCTTACCACTTCGTTCGATTATCCAGGAAACCACTGCTCCCAGAATGCCTGACAGAAGCATCTTCATCTGCGGGTCATAGCAGAGGCAGATGATGTTGAAGCGGCAGGGCACTATACTCAGGGGTTTAAATGCCCGAAAGTGGTCCCCAAAAAGCCGCAGGATCAGGTCACCACAGTAGGCCACAAGGATGTGAAAGGAACCTGTGTGGACCATGGACTGGATGGGGGGCAATCGTTCAATCATGGAGAATGTTCTTTTCTCGACCATGTCCTCTGTTTTGCTCTTCATCCATACTACAGCCTAAAACAGAATAAGATGGAAACTGCCTAGAAAAGATAGTAGAAGAGGAGAGGGCAGAATATTCAGTTGCCTTTCCCTCTTCTTGTGCTAAGGAGGAATTGGAAGACTCTAGAGTGATTTTACACCCTGGTGATAGGAGTTAGACATACGTTAGAAGCAGAAAGACTAGGACCCATTCCCTAACATTGGACAACTTTAGGAGAACCATAAAGTCTAATCAACATAGAGACTATAATTGGAAAAGGGTGAGGGGGGAACCCTGGAACTAGATATGAATTCATATCAAGGATATGAATTCAAGGGACAACTTCCTTTGTCAATCCAGGGCATGGAGCCTATAGAATGGGCTAACAGGGGAAAAAAGCTTAGGTAGTTTTACCTGTATTTCTTTTGTGCTTGATGCCACCCAAGAGAGGGAGGCAAAGAAGTTGGCATCACTGAAGTAATGACAGATAAGTGGCATATTTTGAGGATGACGAGACTCTTTGAACAGTATCTGGGACCGGTCACTCAGCACAACTGCTTCATTATTTAGGTCCTCTGAAGGTTGCTGTGGAGAGGCATGGCATGAACTAAGAGGCCAGGACACACATGCACTAAATATATTCTCATGCAAATCACAAGTGAAACAGTTCCCAAAGTCATGCCTCACACCCCAAGGACCACTCCTGTCACACCCACACGTGCACAACTTACCACCTGTTGGGCAGCTACACTTCATAAGCATGTAACAAAAGCCCCAACACATGAGACAATCAAACCCCTATAGGGCCTATCTGGGAAAATCTTATAGTCTGAGCACATGGGAAAACCAATGTTCTTCCCAACATGAAGTTAGCTATATCTGTCCTCTAACATTCTCCTCTGTGTCTAAAAGGCACATATATCATAAAAGATACAACATTTAACAAATTACTGGGTCAAGTACACTGCCTTATATCCACAAGTAATATAACAGGGTGTCTAAAAAGTCAAGTGGACCTCTAAGTTATTAAAGCTTAAAACTGCACTAAATAAGACTCTAGGATACCATACCAGGCCTTTAAATTTGATAGAGGAATAGCACATATATAAGTTATCCCATAGTGACAGAGCATGTGCTATAAAACACGTACCTGTTATTTTTTTATACAGAGCCAGTCATTGCAAAATTGAGGTTGGCAAATGTTCTCTCTGGTGCCTTCTCCATTCTCTTTTAGGAAATCTCTCTTTTCAGGGGTTTGGTTGCTCTGACAAGGGTCTTTCCATCAAAATGTCCTTGCAAGAGGCCCCTAGACACACTAGGAAATTGACAGCCCACTTCCTACTAAGGTGATAATTGTTTTTTGTTTGTTTGTTTTTGACCAAAAACATTTTCCATGAAAAATCTATGGCGCCTTTGAAGTGTTCATAAGATAGATATAGGCCAACATATGTTTATGGCCCAGATGTACATTACCTTGCTTTTATGTTCATTTACAAGGTTTTTAAAATCCTTCCACAGGGGAACAAGTCTGGAGGAAGACATCACTTTGATTTTCCCTTGGTTCTCTTCAGGACCCGTTGCTTAAAAACCTGTGTGGATCCAAAAGAGGCCATCTTAGCCACTCTTTTTTTTTTTTCCGAGTTACCGGCAGCTGGGGATTGAACCTGGGACCTCGTATGTGGGAAGACAGCACTCAACCACTGAGCCACATCAGTTCCCCTGAGTTGGCTCTTATGCTTGTTTTGCTTGTTGTTTGTTTCCATTTTCTTTAGGAGGCAGCAGGAACTGAACCTGGGGCCTCCCATGTGGGAAGGAGGTGCTCAACCACTTGAGCCACATCCACTCCGCCACTACTACTTTTTGAGGAGGTAGGAATCAGAAGGCAAGCTCTACAAACTCATGTTTATTGAACATCATCTGAATGTCAGAAACAATGCACAAAACATAACTTATCTCATTTATTCCTTACTACAGCACAGTGAGGTTGATTTTATCCCATTTTATAGATGAAAAAACTGAGGATCAGAGAGGGTAAATAAAGGAGTTGGGGATTGAATCTTAGCATTTTCTATCATAACCCAGCAGGAATTGTGGGCAAGGGAAGCAGAGAAATCTACAGAAAGGCTAGAAAGGAATGTTGTTACAGGCAAATAATAGTTCTTTGCTGATGGTGGTGTGTCAGGAGGGCATTTTATAAGGCTAGGTGGTTTCCAGTGTGTTATCCCTGGACCTTCTGCACCAGGAGTCCTGGGGAAGGGGTACATCTTAAAATGCAGATTTCTGGGCCCTGCCTGAGACCTAATGAATCAGAACCATGTAGGAGGAGCTCAGGAATGTTCCCTTGTAACAAACTCCCTAACTAATTCTATTGATATTAAAGTCTGACTACTGAGATGGGAAATAGGGATAAGGGGCACCCAGGACTGAGTCAGCACTACCTAGCATAGCTGGAGAAAAAGGATCCAGCCATATGGCCTTGCAGGCTTCCCCAGGCTTGCTGAATTAGGTAGCTCTCTTACATGTAACACACATGTTCATAACACTCTTCCCCATTCCCTTCTCTTTGGCCTTCAGAAGGACAAATCTGTAGAATAAATCCTACTTTTAACAATCCCCCACTGTCAGGGAGTCTGTCATTACTCGTGTAACAAAGGGTTTGCTTTTCCTCATTTGTAAAATGAAAATGCCTAATTCACAGAGTTGTTGCAAAGATCAAATAAGACAATTCATGTGAAAGTCCTTTGAAGTATATTCTGAAGCAATAACTGTGATTGCTGTTTTCAGGCTGGCCTAATTCTCAGACAGGTAACTACTCTATTCCTTCCAACCCATACTTTGTACTTAATTTACGGCTATTCAGATGCTCTGGTAACATGACAGCAAAATTTATAGTCTGGCCAGCAGAGGGCAATGGAAGCCATCATTGTGTCTGCCAGAAAAGGAAAATCGACAACTTTCAGTTTAGAGCAGTGGTTCCCAAAGTGTGATCCCCAAACCAGCATCAGCAGCATCACTTGGGAACTTGTTAGAAATGCAAATTATTGGGCCCCACCCCCCACACTTATTGAATAGGAAACTCTGAGGGTGGGGCCCAGCAATCTAAGTTTGAACAAGCTTTCCAGGTGATATTTTGCACAATAATATTTGAACACCACTGACTTAGAGAGCTGATAGGGTCCAGATCAGTTTGGCCTGAAGTGAGGTCAGCAGAAACCACCCTCTCTAGTATGGCTAAGCCTAGGCTTTGTGTTGCCACAGAGACCTGATATCAAGCTGGATCTTGAGGGGAATAGTTAAAACTTACCATCATGGTCTCACATGTGTAGAGTGGGTTAGAGCCCACACACACAAAAAGAGCTTTCACGTCAACTATTGTATTAGTTCTTGAAAGAATCCTGAGGGGAAGGTATCATCATTTCCTTTGTACATATGGGGAACATGAACTCAGAGAGAAAAAGGTTACACAGGGCAGATTCAAAACTAAGACAAAATCCATAGTTCAGGATTCTTTTTTACCATTTTAGAGGAGGAAAAGGTTCAGCCAGCTGATGCTAAGGAATCTCTCTGACCCACAAACCTACTCAGAATGGGAATTGGGGACAGGATGTCAGACATCAGCATCCCCTCAGCCTCTTTCCTCTCTCCCCCAGGCTGCATGCTGTACTCCTCAGATATCTTTCCATTTTGTTCCCCTTCAATCCAGCACTTGCTGCTCATTTGCACCACCTTTCACAAGCTAGTGTGATCTGCTTCAGATCCTGCACATCAGTGAGTGGTTCTATGGGTCAGCCCTCACAGCTCAGATTTTCCCCACAGATTCCTTCCTGAGCCCCAGAGCTGCTGAGAAAGTAGTTGTTTGTATCTAATTTGCCATCACCCCCATCATTTCCATTGCTCCAAATATGTTCACTGGGTCCAACACTCTTGACCAGCCTACAAAAAGTAAGCAGTTGGGATTGTTTGGTGGCACATTCCTAGGAGGTTAGTGAGAAAGAGGACCTTCAAACCCCTCTATATTTGTTTATTTATCATGTTCTCCCATCCCAAAGACTAGCTTCCTCAGTTACCCTCAGAGGAAGCCCCTAAATTCTATCCCCTAATTCTAGTACCTGTTGTTAAAAGCAAGTCCTGAATGAGGACCAGATGCCTTCATGTCTTAATCCCAAGAGTCTTGACTCTAACATCTTGATAACCCAAAGATGATCTAATGGAGGTATTCAAATCCTGTGGCCAACTTAGGGGAGAGGGCATTTGGGGTCAATATATGATATGTCCTGAAGACTTTGAAGAAAAACCAGCATTGACACTGGCACTATATTTTCTTTCTTAGTTTATCACTCCAAGGTAAAATGTCAGTGGTGGTGGCGACAGGACACAAGCAGTCAGGAGACTTGCCTTTGTAATAAAGAGAGTTGACACTAGAGGGCACTGCACTCCACAACACTATCAGGCCCCTGCACTCCCTTGTGCTCTGTAACAGGTGTGAGGGGATAACATGGTATTTGTCCCATAGAACTAGCTTAAAATTCAGTAATTCAATAGGAAAGGTGGGCACAAAGGGAAGTCATAAAATTAATTAAAATGGGAAATTCTGGATGAACTTTTCTGCAACTTTGAATTTTCTCAAACTTAAAAACAAGTCATAGTGATGTTTCAAGAAGGGAAAATACTGAGTGCTATGATTACACATAATAAGAACTACCTGAAAAGAGGCTGATGTGTGCTCCACACTTTGAGGTAGGACCTTGCGTAAATTACATGGCATTGTGGGTGGGTTTTGCATTGTGGGAGGGGGAAGCAGAAAGCCCAGCTAGCATAAGAAGGGCATGGTTAAATGACTGTAAAGCCAGAGGGACAACCTTGGCTTGCTTTGTTCTTTGAATGACATTAGAGATAAGGAGCCCAAGTCTGTTCTCTGGGCCTAAGGACACTACTCTGACCTTATGGATGACTTCCCAGCTAGGGCTGAAGTTGGAATGCACTTTCTTCATGGGAAGGAAACATTTTCTAGGCTGACAAACATACATTAATAGGTGGGGCAGTTTCCACTAAGTGGAACAGATCCCTGGGAATAATATTGATAGTATCCGGGACTAATTAGGTTGTCATGGGGGAACTAGGTATTTTATATATATTATTTCATTTAATTCTGACATTGATTCTATGACTTAGCCTTCATTTAATTAAACAACTTTTAAGTGGACGTGGTAAAAATATTCAAAATGTACTAAGGGGTATATAATGAAAAACGCTGTCCTTTCACACCTGACACCTGTCCCTCTGTTACCCCTTCCCAGAGGTAACCTTAGTGTGTCTTTCTACAGGAGTTCTGTACATACACAAGCATATATGTAAAAAATATTCCCCCTTTCTTCATATAGAAATAGTATACTATATACATTATTCGACACTTTTTCCCTCACTTAATATGTCTTAGAGATTAACTCATATTAATATATGTAACTCTGCCTCATTTTTCAACAGCTGCCAGTAAGCATGATATTCCACTGTGAGGCTGAAGTATCATTTATTTATCCAAACTTCTATTAATGGACACTGGGCAGTTTCCAGCCTTTTGCTACTGTAACCCATGCCACAAATGAGTATCTTTGTTAATACCTCATGGATTTTAAATTTAATTTTAATTAACTTAAATTTTAAAACTGAAGCAATGTATATTTTCATTAAACATAACTTGATACTATTTTGGGTATATTGGGTTAAATAAATTAAAATTAATATCACCTGCTGCTTACTTTTTAAAATTGTGTATGTGGCCTGCATTGTATATTTATTGGACTGTACTGCTCTTGCTTGTCACCGTCTGGTGGTGGCCTGAGACCCCAATGAACTGAGAGTTCCCTGAGGGTAGGAAACCAAGTATTATTTCTTCTGTGTTCCCATCATCACCCAATCTGGCATGGAGTCAGTGCTTGAATGAATAAGCAAATGAATGATCCTCTGCCCTCTCCCAGCTTCAAGTCTTACTGAAAGGAAGGATGAGGTGGGAAGGGTATTGACTGGGGCTTCTTGACCATGGGATCTTACAACTACAGCCAATTCCCTTGGTGAGTGACAAAATTCATTTTTTTAAAAGGGTCGGGTCCTGAATATGTCAGCAGATGGACTAAATTTGGACAAACTGTCCCAGGCTGGAGGTACTCAACATATATTAGTTACCATGTGTTCTTTTATGTGATAAAAGAACGAATGGAAGATAACAGGGTCTTCAGACCAGCCTCTTAGGTCGTGGTCCTGAAGCTCCCGTGGAGGGCTGAGCTCTGAAGCCGCCAAGGCGAGGGAGGGGCGACCAAACCCTGGTACCTGCCCACACGGGAGTCGGAACTCCCCGCGCTGGCCGGACCCAGGGCAAGCCCGCCTCTTCAAGCCGGGGGCCGAGCCTGTTACCTGAGACAACGGGACTCCTGACAGGGGGCGACGACGGGGTGTGTGGCGGCACCCAGGAGCTCCTGTGTGGAAGACCACACCTAGAATGAGCTCCTGAGGAGCAACCTTACGGATACTGGAAGAGGCTTCACTCGCCAGAACGGTTAGTCCTAACCTGGCGCCCCAGACTTACCAAGCGAGGTAAGTGCGCATGCGCAATGGCGCGCAGAGGACGCGCGTGGCAGGAAAAAAAAAATCCCAATGCGAAACACCGCGCAAGCGCGCGGGTATTCTAAAGAAAAAAAAAGTCCTCACCGTGGGACCCGAGGCAATTTGGGCCGGAGTTGGCCAGCAAACGCGCGTGCGTGAGCGCGCAGCTCTCCACTGTCGCTTTCTCTCCGTGGGGGACCAGCGAGCTGCTCGGTTTCCCCCGCCACTCCCGAGGCACGCGCCCTCAGGGTCAATGCCTCATGCCTTGTGGAGAGGGAGGGAGAGAGCGTGCTTGAGTGAAGGCAGGAGGTGGGCTGAACTAGGAGAAAGAAGGAGAAACCGCCTCAGCGGGGTGAGGAGCGCGGCTCCCAGATTGGCGTCTGCAGAAGACACGCCTCATCCCTTACACCCTTCGGGACTGCGGAAGTGATCTGGGAACTGGAGAGGCACGGAGGCTATTGGGAGACTACTTCTCCCAGAAGGCTGTGCGGCGGGGCGCCCACGGCTCCCGGCAGCACCTGCGCGTCAGGAATCTTGCAGCTCGCCGCCGCCGAAGGCGAAACTACAGTTCCCAGGAGGCCTCGCGCAAAGCGGCTTGGAAGTGGGCAGCCTGGAAGTCACTCGGGCCACCAGGACTGGCGGCGTCTCCAGCGAGCGGGGCGGGGCGGGACGCCGTGGTTGTGGGGCCCGCGGGGCTGGCAGCCGGATCGCCGAGGTATGTGACTGCGGGTGCGGCCTCGCGCCAGGGGTGGCGGGGGATCGGTGGCCGCTCGGACTCCGAGGGTCAGCGCGGGCGGGCAGCCGGGTGGCCGACCGGGTGTAGGCACCGGCTGTGGGGGGCGGCGACGCCGGGACCCGCGCCTTCCGGACCCGGCCGGACTCGTGCCCAGGTAGCTTAACTTTCCAGACGTGCCATCGGTGCGGTAGGGAAAAGCATGGAGCGGGAGGCTGAGAGCGGTTGGTTCGCGTCCCGGCTCTGCCACTCCGGAGCTGCGATCTGGGGGAACCGCGCCGAACCTCAGTTTTCCCTTCGTGGAAGGAGAGTGCAGTCTCTTGCTGGGGTTTTATCGAGATCTGGCGAGAAAGGATTTGCACATAGAAGACACTTACTACGTGTTTGCGCTATTGTTGGCTCCTTGATAAATGGGAAGATGTTATTGACCGCATAGGTTGGTGGTTAGTTGAGCATGTGCATGGAAAGAACCGAGTCCGTAGTTAGCACTCAGTGCAGGGTAGCTGTTGTTAACTGGGATTGTTTTGTTAAGAGCTTTGAGTTGGGAGGCAGAGACCCAGTTCACATTTAGTTTCAGCCATTTACCAGCTGTGTGACCTTGGGCACCTGACTTCACCTCTCTGTGCTTTGATTTCTCTAGCTGTAAAATGAGGGTTTTAATAGTAGCCACCTTGTAGAGCTGTTTTGAGGAGGCAATGAGAATACCATGTGTAAAGTGCTTAGAGCAGCATCTGGCATATAGCGCTCAATAAGTGGTACAATTTATATGTATTTTTCAGCATTTTCCGAGTGGCTCACAGATCTTCTGAAGGTGGGACTCTAACTGTAGACTTGGTCTCCCCAGGGGGCCAGATCCAAAACTGGTCTAGTTGACTTCTCCTGTAGCCTCAGGTTCTTCATTTGTAAAATGGGATAATAATAGTGTCAGCCTCAGAGGGTTGTAAGGATTGGCTGACATTGTATTCCTAGTCCAGAGTCCCCTCTCACTAAAGTAGCAGCTCTTATGTATTATAGTTGTTCTTCAATATTCTCCATCTGGCCCAGAGACTGCCTTACTGTGGGCTGTGACATGACAGCCCTGAGCTCTCCCACATGTTTGCTCCCAGCCTCAGTGTCCCATCTGTGAAATGGTAGTCATAGGACTTGCTTGCCAGGGTTGTATTGATGATTGAAGGAAATAATTCATGTTTAGTGTTTCGCACAGGGCCAGGCACATAGTAGGTGTTTACTACGTGCATCTTGTTTTTCTTGATAGGCCCTTGTTGCTTGTATTTGTACCTATAGGGCAGAGTGGGGACAAGGTTAGTGTTCCCACACCCCCTAAATTTTACTCACCAAAGGTTAAGTTGTACAATATTCTGCAACATGAGAAGGTAAGAAGAGATGGTGCTCATCTGCTGTCAACCTGGTGTTTATTGCACTTTGAGCCAGCACATCCACTCCAGTGTTTTAGTTACCTTCCTGGTACTGCCAGCACTTGAATCTGTGTCCGCCTGAGCTCCAGCTCCAGATGTGGAACCTGTGCTTCCTTGCTGTCCCCTGGTGGTTGTCCCTTAGGCATCTCAAACTCCACATGTCCAACCTGTACTCCCCCTTTCTCCTAGACGGAGAAAATGGACCCAAATTGATCTAACATTGACCAGGTTGTCCAAACTGGCAAACTGGGAGTTGCTGTTCTCCCCTGGCCTTCCCATGTCCAGTTGATTGGCAAAGAAGAATGGCACTGCCATTTCATAGGTCTATCTCGGTTTCCCATCTGGTGACCACTGAAAACCCCCTCTCAGCTACTGGAAATGGCCTTTTCCGATGGATTGAATTGTTTCTTTTAAGTCACCAAGGATAAACATATGTAAACCATTGTATTAACAAGGTGTAGAGAAAACAAGGACTTGGCCAGACTGCAGTGGCTGCAGGCATGGTGTGAAGGCCTGGCTTTCAGGGGACCCGTTTCTATGGTTTTAGTCGTGTGGTTTTAGTCTGGCAAAGATCAGCTGAGCTGTTAATTTCTTCCTGAAAAGTTACACCATGTCAGTGGGTTAGAATATCCTGTAAGGGAAGACGGTTATCCCAAGCCTTTTCGGAGGCAGCACACACGCTGAGAAGAGGCTGGGAAAGGGATTTATTAGCTCTCCCTTTAGGTTGAATCTGTTGTCAGAAACCTGTTGTCTGATTTCATTTCTGATGATGGAAACCCGTGGCCTCAATCAAATTTGTGATGACCACAAAATTTATTTCTGTACTTTCTTAATCTGATGAAAGCAGTGATTTTAGTTTTGGTCTCAGTTGTTAGTGACAACAGCACATGGTTTTTGTTTTTTTTTTAACAATGTGTGTGGACTGCTCCAAGAGTTAAGTGTAAGCCGTTTTTTTAGATATTGCAGTTGTTAGGTGGTAAATCAACAGTGGAATTTAGAATGAGCAGTGATTGGTGCCTTTTTTGCTGTAAAACATTTTGCTGATATATTTTAAACATAGGTTTAGAAAAAAAAGTTATCTACCACAGGCAACTAGATTATGGTAACAGCTTAACCTTGTTATGTATTTAACTCAAAAAATCTAAGGGTATTTACAGTTTTAATAAAGGAATTGAACAGTCATTACCTTTAAAGTAAAGTTTGTTTTCAGCTTTTAGAATATGAGGTTATCGGACCAGTTCATGCATTTGTGTTTCCTTTAAAACTGAAATTGCTCCCCTTCTTTAGGAATGCTCTGGGCATGGCCGTTATTTGTGTGTGTTTGATTGTATTGAGATTTTGGTGGATGCTCTCAGTTACCTTTTCCCATGCTTATATGTATGCCTATATCGATTTTTTTCTTCCTTCTCCTCCACCAAGAAAGGAGGGATAGAGATAAAGCCATACATATTTGTAACTTAATTTTTTTCAATTAATGATTGCACATATCCTTCAAGTCATTTCATAGTGATCTGAGTCATTCTTTTTAACAGCTGTATCCACATTCTTCAGTTTGGAGAGACCATGCATTATTCCATCATTCCCCTTTTGCTGGGCATTTATGTTGTTCCTGGGATTTCTTTTACCTCTGCAAACACATGCAAGGATGTTACAAGCATCCTTGTAACATAGGCAGTGTAACATCATAGTTAAAAGCACATATTCTGGGACAGATGGCCTGGGTTCAAATTCTGACTCTCTTAGTAAATGTGATACTTAGGCAAAGTCACTTGACCTTCTGAGCCTGCATTTCCTGATCTGAAAATGGGACTGATACCAGTAATTTCCTCATAGGGCAGTTGTTGAGAGGGTTCAATGAGATAATCCTTATCAAGCTTTCAGGGCAGGGTCTGGTGCAGCTGTTACACTTGTTCTTTCAAATCCAAAGTAACTCAAAGCCCTGTAGGGCAGTACTCACAGGAAGAGCCAGTTCAATCATTGGAAACTCCAGGTAGAAATAAGTAAAACCTATAAAGCAAAAATGCAATTTAAAGATGTTGGGATGAGGGACCCATCCTCCCAGAATGAAGGAAGATTTGCCCAGAAAAGGAAGATAGTCATCAACAGGATGACCTGAGTGCAGTGAATAGTGGGGATGGGGGAGCTCGTGGTAGAATAGCAGTAGGAAACATCACTCCTCATATTACCAACAAGTTTTGCATAATGATTGGAAGGTGGCTTAGGTGGCGGACAGACTTGGGTTCAAATCCCAGTGCTGCCACTTTCTGGCTACTTGTGCCTTGAGCTCTTTTCTTCATCTGTAGTTGCGAATGACTGAATGAAATATCTGTAAGGTGCTCAGCACATTGGGCTGTTGTTAGTTAGCTCTCTGTAATTAGCTACTATTCTTATTTTATTGAGTTGACAGATTTATTGAGCACCTACCATGTGCTAGGGCCTTTTCTAGGTACTAGGGATTCAACAGTGAACAAGAAGGACAAGGTCCTTGCTCTCCTAGGGTTTACATTCTAGTTGGGAGATGCAAAATAAACACGAGATAATTTCAGGTGGTTTGAAGTATCATGGAGAAAATAACAGGGTGAGAGGATAGAGTGGCTGATGGGTAGAATGGTGGTGGGAGGGAGTAGTTATTTTAGGTTGGGTGGTTAGGGAAAGCCTCTCAGATCTCTCTGAGGGGGGTGACATGCAAGATGTAAGCTGAGACCTGAATGAGCAAGAGGTACCAGCTATACCAAGGGCTGGGGGAAAAGTATTCCAGGCAGAGGGAACAGCAAGTGTAAAGGCCCAGAGGTGGGAATGAATTTGCTACAAAAATAGTATTGTTGTGGCTAGAGAAGGGTGATTTCCCACTCTCAAGTTATTACTGCTTTAATTTTGTAAAATAATAGCAATAACACTAATAGCAGCTAACATTTATTTACCTAGTGTTTACTCTATGCTAGGTACACATTTCCTCAGTTAATTCTCAGAACAGTCCAACAAAGTAGGTAATTTTACTGAACTCACTTCACAGGTGAGAAACTGCAGCTCAGAGAAGTGAAGTAAGATGCCAAAGAGTATCTACGTGGTAAGTGGCAGAGCCAGAATTTGTACCCAGGAGTCTGCTTCCAGAATCCATGCTCTTCACACCCATCCCAAACTCACTCTTTCCAGGCCCTTTTTATGAGGCAGAGGCAAATTTAGGAAGTGGACACAGCATTTCCTTTCCATGTTTTGACGTGCAAAGCACCGCTGGCTATATTTAGGAAGTAATTCATGTGGAAGCAGGAGCTGTCCCGAGATGTTGTGACATCATTTCCATTGACAGTAAGACACGATAGGGTCGATTTCTGTTGGGATGGCTGGTTGGATGGTTGACTGTTTCAAAACTAAAGGCCCTTCAGCAGAGCCTATCCTCAAAATAAGAAAACAAGGTCGACTCCTTGGCTGCCACCCCAGATATGGGTTACCAAGCAACAAGGTGTGGTGTCTATGCAGAGTGAGCAAGGCAAGTGCCCCATTAGAGGGAGCTCTCCAAGGGGACTTGGGCTGGCAGAGGAAAGGGTGTTCTAAGGGCCAGGTCGGCCTTATGGACCGTTAAAGTATCAAAATACAGTCCAGCAACTAAAGTGGGGATGCCCAACCCTGCAGGGTCACCAGGACCCAGGGGTGCTATGGCCTTTGTCCATTTTGATTGGGTGTAGCCTGGGTCTCACGGGTTGTTATTTGTTTTGAATGAATGTCAGCTCTGTGCAGAGTGAGACAAGTCTATAGTAGCAGGTGTGTTTAAGACCAGGAGAAGTATGGAGAACATCTTTGATCTTCCATCTGTGAAGCATTTTTCCTGCCTAGACTGTGTGCCATGGACCATGCTAGACACTGATGATATGCAGTTGACAATGACACTGGTTCTTTAGGGTCTACAGCGGTGCTGTCCAAAAGAAATATAATGCAAGCTGCAAATGCAAACCACATATATAATTTCAAATTTTCCAGTGGCCACATTTTAAAAGTAAAAAGAAACATAAAATTAATTTTAATGATATATTTTATGTAATCCAAAGTATTGTCATTATCATTGGTCTCAATATATAATCAATATAAAAAGTTATTAATAAGATATTGTTTTAGTTTCCTGGCTGCTAAAACAAATACCTACCATGCGTTGGGTTTGCTTAACAACAGGAATTTATTGGCTCATAGTTTCAGAGCCTGAAAGGCTTGCTTCCTCCAGGGTGTCAATATCTTCTGGCTGGCCATCACATGGCAATGCACATGGCGGTGTCTTTTCTTCTGGATTCTGTTGACTTCCAGCTTCTTGCTTCTCCCTTGGCTTCTCTCTTTCTGAGTCCTATTTCCTTTACTTGTAGGGACCTCAGCCATATTGGATTAAGATCCACCCTCATTCCATTTGGGCACACCTAAACTAATAGCATCTTTTTTTTTTTTTTTTTTTTTA
>JAQZBX010025882.1:0-29261 GCA_029593785.1 Cabassous unicinctus | reverse complement strand
TATATATATAATAGATCAATAAAACCTAAAACAAACAAACAAAAAATACCTCAGTCTGTAAGTTCCCTGTCACAAGGTGCCAGCTGGGTGCCTGACAACCTGCTGGACCACTCTCTAGATCCCTTCTCTTAGGAGGTACCGGGAATTGAACCATGGATCTAATACATGTGAGGCAGTCATTCCTCCACTGAGCTACACCTACTCCACAGGTTAGGTAGGCTTCTGAAAGCTTATCTGGCTCTCCCCACCCTCTTTTCCCTTAGCCGAGGTGGGCTTGTAACAGTTTGCTGGTTCTCTCTCCTGGCTTCCTTCTCTCCTGGGGCTGGTTATGCACCTGACTGCCTATCCCCTCACTGACCTGGTTCCTCCCTCTCCCAGGGCATTTGGGTGTGACAGCCTGCCTGATCAGATACCCCTTCCCCTCTCCCTGGGGCTGCTTCAGTGCTGGCTGGGGTCTTTTTTGAGATTCAAAGGCGGCTCAGCTGGCCAAACTCACTGAAGTGAAACCACCCTCCCCCCTCCGCCAGACCCCTCTTCCTCCTAGGGAGGAGGCCGTTCTTTCCCCACTCAGTTGGCTGCAGTGAGCCAGGGGTTTTACTGAGACTATTCACCTTGAGGGTGAGGTATATGTGCTGTTCCCAGCCACAAGGGTGAGTAACTCATGGGGTTTTTTGGCCCCTTTGTCTCTCTGTCCTTCTCCCTCCTGGGTGCTGCACAACACTCTTCTGGTCTGCAGATCCACAAAGCAACTCCATTGGATAGCTTTTTGCCTTTTCTCCATTGTTTTTATGAGAGAGTTGAGCCCTGCCTACATACTTTGATGCCATCTTTCCTTGTCTAAACTGCAGTTTCCTCACCTGTATACTGTGTGCCATGCACTAGGTGATCTCTTAAACTCCCTTTCATCTCGGACATTCTGGGAATGTAGAGAAGACTAGAAGTTCCTTGAGGATGAGGGCCTCATATTCCTTGGTTTTGTATCCCTAGTGCTTGAAGCCTGGCAAATCCTTGCTAGGGAAGTCATGGACACACTCAGTGGCTATCTCCTAGCCTTCACTTACCTCTTTCCTTTCCCCCCTCTTGCTTGTTTGTGTGCATGTGTTTGGTATTTTTCTATCTTACAAGAGACCTCAGGCAGCTAGGGGAAATGTTAAATCTTAACCAGACTCGGCTATTGCCAGGGTGCAAAGGTTACTCATTGGCAGGGTGCGCTCCCCCTGTAGTGTATAAAGGCCCAGCACTCAGGTGGTGCAGGTGTCCCTCATTTCCAACACAAAGGGGGTGGGTGCTTAGTTCCCATCCACTGACCCTGACTTGAGCAGTTGGCTTCCCTGGGGGATGCACACAGTGGGATCATTTGCCCTGATCTTTTGGACCCTTTGTGCTGTGTAAGTAATAAAACAGTTATTTGCTGGGTGTCTTTGTGGTGCCTAAGCCTGTGTTCCCATGAGAAACCGTATAACAACTCACTCCACAGTACTAATACTATTACTTCTATTTGAATTACTATAACACTATTTTTAGTGTTATATTTAACATTATTTTCAGTGTTATACTACCATGGAACTACTACTACTTCTATTTCTACTATATTACTATAACATTCCTACTTCTATTAGTACTACACTGTTATACTATTACTACTAATATATTACTACTATTACTGCTACCACTACAATTGCTACAAATGACTACTGCTATTATTACCAACATACCATAACCCTACTAGTAGTTACAGTGCTATACTACTATACTACTAGTATAGCTATTACTACTATACTACTACTATTTCCATATGGCCGCAAACTACTACAATGACAAAAAATAACAGCTAACATCTATTGAGATCCTACTAAATGTCAGGCCCTGCTTTACTTGTATTAACTCTTAATCCTTAACCCTAGGAGAGAGGTTTTGTTATTATCACCATTTCACAATTTAGGAAACTGAGGCACAGAGAGGTTAGGTAACTTGCTTAAGAGGCTGGGGTTGAAATTCAAGTAATAAAGTTTCAGAGTTTATGCTTCTTCTAGGAGCCCTGGAAATGTCTGTTGAATGGTTGCGTGGGAGATTTATTGGGTGAATGAAAATGAGTTCCTCTGTTGCTGTTTCTGAAATGTAATCTTAGTAAGAAGCCACAGGGAAATTATTGTCTATTGGAGATGGGAATAGGTGCAGACAATTTCCTGAATCAGATTGGCCAAGAGTCTTAGTTCCTTCTACAAACCCTTACCTCTGCAACCATCAAACAATATTAACTTTAAGAAATGAAAAATAAAGCAACTTAGCAAATTTATGTATGATTGAGCATTAAGAGATCATGAGGGCAAATGTATGCCTGTGTACATATCCTGAGATTCCATGAGACATCATGAATTGGATAGCAACTGGTGTTTACTGAAGGCCTCTGGCTTGTGCTTCCACATGGCTGAGAATAGTGAGCTGCTGCTACCTTATCTAGTAAGGAATTATATGTACTTTTCAATGTGCTTTGTTAAATTCTTTTAAGGGCCTCCAATATTTTGGAAACATCACCAAATGAGAATACACTTTATTCCTGGCATCATGGAGCTATTGATGAATGAAAGTTGTTTTTTTTTGTTGTTTGTTTGTTTTTTTTAGGAGAACAAACACCTTTAAACGTTATCCATTTCTAAACTCTCTAGAAGCATATATAAGAACAATTCATTAACTCTACTCCATGGTTATTGGATCTTCTAACCTGCCATTTCCCCCTTTGGCTTCCTGATTGGATTTGGAGTCTTGCTTCATCTCCCTGGATCCTCTGGGCTCTGTCCTGGACCGCTGGAACATTTTGCTCCCACAGCTGTTGGAACTGACCGACTGATGTAGTCAGAGGCAGTTGCTCAGCATCTTAACAGCAAGACCAAAAGGGGTGAAAAAAATGGAAGTCATGGTTAGAAAGTGACTGACTTCATTCTGTAGGAATTCTTTCTGGAAAGGGAGCTGCAGAGTGTTGTGACAGGCAGTAAGTCATCTGTAAGAATGTTTACCATAGACTTTTTAGCAAAAGAAAGGGCTCAAGAAACTTCCTGGATATCACAAATGGAGTCTGCTAAGAGGCCCCAAAGTGGAGTGACAGACTGGATGACTTTAAAGTTGTGAGGAAGACTCTACTCCCATGGTGGGGTCAGCTGAAGATATCCAAACTACTGAGGTGGTATTTTAAAAGGCTCTTATGATTCTGTAGTCAGTTCAGCTTAAAAGAAGAGCAGTAGGATATTCCACGAAGAAGGACAAAACATGCCACTATTTACTGAGCATGTGGCTAGGTATTACTGGTTCCATTTTTTGGGGGCTTAGACAGATGCATGAACTTTTCTAATTTCACTAAGTTTGTAAATTCCATAGCCTGGGTTCAAACTCAAATGTGTCTGACTCCAAATTCTGCATGGTTACCTTTCTTGAGAGCAGGGATATGCCTTTCTACATTTTTCTCTTACTCCACTACACTAGTACAGTGAAGTGAAGACATCCTCCCTAACCTTTGGCATAAAGGCTCAACCCTCTCAGAGTAACAAGTTGACCACCTGGCCTTCCCTAATCCATGGGAGACAGGTCCACCCCTCTCAGACCTATGGGGTGGTGACCTTAAGCTCCCTAATCCTTGGGGAATGTGCTCCACCCTCTCTATATCCTAGGGCAGCAAAACTCTCCCCAAACATTGGGTGGGAACATCCACCCTCTTCAACTGCTGGGGCAAACTCACCCTTTCTGTACACATGGGTGGCGTTCCTCTCTTTGACCAAGGCGATGTCTTAATTCCAGATCTCAGCTTCCATGGTTTTCTTCTTAAAGCTGTTTCTGCTTCAATCTGTCCTTTCCATGTCCCTTTTAGTCCAAGCTGCCAGTGGTTTTGTTCATACAGCTCTCTCAAAAAGCTTGTTGATTTAGCATGCAAGAAGCAGGGGTCCAAGCCATCAGACAACAAGACTTTCCATAAGTCTTTCCTAGATTCCTGTATCTTCAATCCTGATTTACAAGTTCCAAGTTTAGTTAAGTCCTCAAATGGGGTACTGTCATCTGGGAGCTTGATTTCCAGAGGCTTGGAATTTCCAGAATCAGTTTCTGTTTTCTTTGTGTCCAGCAGTCCAGTTCTCAACTTATCTTCCTCAAGTAGCATTTTGCTATAAGCTGCAAGGAGAATCCAAGCCGCATTCTCTGAGTTTACTTTGGAAAGTTCTTCAGCTAAATGCCCAAGCACGCCATTTTCAATTTCTGCCTCCCATAAAACATAAGGAGTCAATCTTGCTACATTCTCTGTGACTTTAAAACATGGATCACCTTTCCTCCAGTTTCCAATCATAGTTTCAACATTTACTTCTAAGTCCTCATAAAAAGTCTCTTTAGAGTTCATATTACTATCAACAGTCTCTTCAAAGCACCGTAAGTCTTTTCTACCAAACATCTCATAATTCCTCCAAAATATAACCCTTACCCATTTATAAAACTGTTCCAGCATTTTGTTAATTGCAAAAGCATTTCCCTACTCTCTGGTACCAAATTCTGTATTAGTCAGCCAAAGGGGTCCTGATGCAAAATACCAGAAATCTGTTGACTTTTATAAAGATTATTTATTTGGGGTAGAAACTTACAGTTACCAGGCCATAAAGCATAAGTTAACTCCTTCACCAAAGTCTGTTACCATGTGTTGGAGCAAGATGTCTGCCGATGTCTGCCAAGAGTTCAGGCTTCCTAGGTTCCTTTCTTCCTAGTACTTGTTTCTCTCCAGGCTCTGCTGCTCTGCTCCTCTGTGTGCTTACTTCCCAGGCTCCAGCTCAACACTCCAAACTCCCTTCTCTATGGTGTGGTTTCTCTGTGAGTCTCCGCCCACCAAGGGGTCAGGGACTCAACATCCTACTGACGTGGTCCAATCAAGTAAAAGTGAAACTTCTGAAACCAATATAATCTAATATGCCCAGAGGGAAAGACCAGTTCACAAATATAATACAATATCTATTTTTGGAATTCATAAATAATATCAAACTGCTACAGGGGACTCTACCCCAGCCTTCCTGGAGAATTAATTAATTAAATTAATTAATGATTTCACCCATTCAGCAAGTATTTATTGAGTACCTCTTCTGTTTCAGGTAGTCTTCCAGGTATTAGTGGCTTCAGCACTAAGAGAATCAATGTTTTTCTATTAAAGCCTGCAGTCCAGTGGAAGAGATGGACCACATATGAATAATCAAAATATTTTTCCAAGTGACAGTAATAAAGGAGAACACTACAAGGTATGGAAGGTGATATGAGGTTGGGGATTTATTTGATTAAAGGTGGCCAGAGAAGGTGTCTTTGAGGTCATGCCTTTTGATCAGAGAACTCAAAGAGGTGAGGGAGAAGAACATTACAAATATCTAAGGTAAATGCTTCCCAGGCAGAGGAAAAAGCAAGGGTCAATGTCTTGAGTCAAGAGTCATCTTGGCTATTTATCCTAAATGGAAGATGTGGTTAATGTGGGGAAGTGTGGGAGGGATACGGGTGGGTTATATGGGAATCCCCTATATTTTTTATGTAACATTTATGTAATCTAAAGCTTCTTTAAAAATAAAAATAAAAATTTTTAATGCAAAAAAATATGTACACAAACATACACACACACACACACAAAGAGTCATCTTTGTGTATTTGAATGAAAGCAAAAGCCAGGAAGGAAAGGATGGAGTTAGCAAGAGTTACAGTAGGGGAGAGGTAGAGATAGAGAGAAAGCAAGGACCAGATCACAGGCCATGGAGGTCACAGAGAAGTAGATGGCAGTCATATGGAGAAGGACTCTAAATCTTTTCCTTCCTGGTCAACATCACTGTTAATATCACATCAACACAAGGAGAGAGACAGAGCTAAGAGCAAAGGAATCATTCTGATTATACATCTTGAGATGTTGCTATAGATTATGATTTATGTGTTCCTGCCCATAAGAGCAGATTGCATCAAAGCATCTCTCTGAAAAATGCAATGCCCAGACCTCTTGACCCCAGCACTCCCTCCTACCCCTCCCTTGCATCCCACATTCATCATTTCTCTCACTGGTTCTTTGTCATGTTGCTAACATCCCTTGGAGGAGATGGTGCAGCTCCAAGTAAAGCTGTCTCCATAAATATTTAGACTGAATAGAAAATGTGCCAAAGATGCAAAGAATCTGTCTAGAGGGAGAGAAGATCTTGCTCTCTGTTGTCTCTTCAAGCTTGTAATTTAATTCGTGGATACATGTCTTTGAATAATACATAATTATCAATTTGCCTAAAAGAGTTCTGTAGAAACCTTAACCTCTTCATCCTTCTTCTTTGCCCCACATGGTGTTTTCTTCTCACCCCAGAGTATACATTCTTTCTTTTTTCCTTTATCCTTTTCTTTCTTCTTTCCTCCTAGGCTTCTTATCACATGCTCTATGTCAGGCTTTGTTAAATTATCCATCGGAGAGTCTGTATTTATGTCTCACTTCATCTCATAGTCACTTGTCAATTCATTTTAATGAGTATTCTCCCTCCATCTCCCTTCCCCGAGTCTGTTCCCACTCAGATCAACCCAGTCTTCATATTACTAAACCTGCTGGCCATTGTTTTTTTTTTTTTGGTTCTTCAATGAAATGGATAACATTAACTGGTCCTTTATGAAACTCAAGTTCCCTTCAGCATCTATTTGTACCACTCATTGTTTGCTTGGACCACTCCAGCCATTCCTTCTCTGCCTCTTAAATATTTGATGCCCCTTGGGTTGTTTCTTTATGTCTTGCTAACCCTTCACCCCCACGGATCCCTTATCACCCTTATCTCTTCCATACCTTTGGCTTCAAATCTAATAGTTTCTTAATTTCTGTGCTCTGCCTTGACTAAATATCTGAGTCCTGTGAATTGACAAGTGACAAGTGGAATGCTAGCTATGTCTTAGCCTATCCACACTCTCTTTTGATTAATGGGATTTAAGTGACCCTGATGTAACCCCTTATTTCTATCCCAGTCCCATCTACTATTTCTTCTTTACCTGCCCCCAAATTCTCTGACTAGAAACTTCCTCAACAAGACACAGAAACTATGCTTTCCTAATAATTGCAGGCTGGAAATTACTCCTCTTGAATGTTTTAGAATGACATACTTTGACTTGATTTAGCTTTTTCAATCTTGTGAGAAATTCTAAAGCTGGAGGAATTTTTAAAAACTCCTTCCAGCTCCATGTTTAGCATAAAAGGCTCTTCTTTAGACCTGAGGGAGAGGAGGACTCTTATCTTCTCCTTTAATCAAATCAATTTAGGGCTGAAAGGAAGGCCAAGTTGACAGACAGCATTTCACTAGCATTCCACCCCTTTAAGCATGCAAAAAATTTTTTTCTGCTTTATTGGATGAAATGAGCTGCTTGATTTTAAGGGATCTAAATCAATAGGCAGCAAATGAGATACTGCATGCAAAAGTAGAAAGTGTTCAAGTATGTACAAGGAATGGTATGGGGGCACAGACATTTCAGTTTTCTGCAGGTATTATCATCTGTGGTTTTTACAGATGTGGAATGAGGGTCAGAGAGGTGCCCAAGGTCATCTAACTAAAAAACAATAGCAAAGATGGACTATAATCCTGACCTTGTAATTTCTAATGCAATGGTTCTTGTCCGCTACATGGCATGGATTACATGTGGAATTATTCTGCATGAGAGATAATGCACTCCTTAATGTTTCTTTAATAATGATTATAAACTGTTTAAATCAGTTGTGTAAATGTGAGGTCCAGTGCAATATCTAATTCAACACTGCTATAATTTCAAAGACAAGGATTATAGGAATTCTCCTCTTGTACCATCTGTCTATTATGTTGTTTTAATTGTAGGCTAACAAAATTAAAATTCCAAAGCCTAATTTTTAATTGGGAGAGTAACATAACTTTTCTTAGAAATTATATTGGCATCCTAATTAAGCATCAATTCTTATATAGGCAGGTCTTGGAGATGCTGCAGGTTCACTTCCAGACAACTGCAGTAATGAAAATCACATGAATTCTTTGGTTTCCCAGTGCATATAAAAGTCATGTTTATAATACACTGTAGTCTAATAAGTGTGAAATATCATTATGTCTAGAAAAACCAGTATTTTTTAGTATTTTTAAAGTATTTTAATTAAAAATATTTTACTGCTTAAAAATGCTAACCATCATCTGAACTTTAAGCAATCTTTTTGCTGGTGGAGAGTCTTACCTCGATGTTGATGGCTGCTGACTGATGAGGGCAGTGGTTGCCAAAGGTTGGGATGGCTATGGCAATTTCTAAAAATAAGACAACAATGAAGTTTGCCTCTTTGATTGACCCTTCCTTTCACGAAAGATTTCTCTGCAGCAGTGATGCTGTTTGATAGCACATTTTACCTAGAGTAGAACTTTCAAAATTGGAGTCAATCCTCTCACACCCTCTAGCTGCTTTATCAGCTAAGTTAATGTAATATTCTAAATCCTTTGTTGTCATTTCAACAATGTTCACAGTATCTTCCAAGGAGTAGATTCCATCTCAAGAAACCATTTAGCCCCCTCATCCATAAGAAACAATTCCTCATCCATTAAAGTTTTATCATGAGATTGTAGCAGTTCAATCATATATTCAGGCTCCACTTCCAAGTCTAGTTCTCTTGCTATTTCTACCACATCTGCAGTTATATCCTCCACCGAAGTCTTGAGCTCTTCAAGGTCATCCATGAGGGTTAGATTCATTTTCTTCTAACCTCCTATTAACGTTGATATTTTGACCTCCTCCCATGCATCACTAATGTTCTTAGTGAATCTAGAATGGTGAATCCTTTCCATAAGGTTTTCATTTGACTTTGCCCAGATCCATCAGAGGAATCAATACCCATGGCAGCTATAGCTTTATGAAATGTATTTTTTGAATAAGACTTGAAAGTTGAAGTGACTCCTTGACCCATGAGCTGCAGAATGGATGTTGTGTTAGCAGGCATGAAAACAACATTCATCTCATTGTACATCTCCATCAGAACTCTTGAGTGACCAGGTGCATTGTCAATGAGCAGTAACATTTTAAAAGGAATCTTTTTTCTGAGCAGTAATTCTCAACAGTTGGCCTAAAATAGTTAGAAACCTGTTGTAAACAGAAGTGTTGTCATCCAGGCTTTGGTTTTCCAATTATAGAGTATAAGCAGAGTGGATTTAACATAGTTCTTAAGGGCCATAATATTTTTGGAATGGCAGATGAGCACCAGCTTCAACTTCAAGTAACCAGCTGCATTAGCCCTTAACAAGAGTCGACCTATACTTTGAAGTTTTAAAGCCAGGCATTGACTTCTCTTTAGCTATGAAAGTCCTAGATGACATCTTCTCCTAATATAACAGGGCTGTTTCATCTACATTGAAAACCTGTTGCTTAGTGTAGCCTCCTTCATCATTTATCAGCACTTGCTGCTTCACCTTGCACTTTTAGGTTATGGAGACAGCTTCTTACCTTAAACTTCACCTCTGCTAGCTTCAGACTTTTCTTCTGCAGCTTCCTCACCTCTCTCAGCACTCATGGAATTGAATAGAGTTAGGGCCTTGCTCTGGATTAGTTCTTGACTTAAGGGAATGTTGTGGCTGGTTTGCTATTCTATCCAGACCACCAAAACTTTCTCCATAATGCAGTGAGGCTGTTTTGCTTCCTCATCATTCATGAGTTCACTGGAGTAGTACTTTTAATTTCCTTCAAGAGCTTTTCTTTTGCGTTTT
This sequence comes from Cabassous unicinctus, assembly GCA_029593785.1. Classification (NCBI taxonomy): domain Eukaryota; kingdom Metazoa; phylum Chordata; class Mammalia; order Cingulata; family Chlamyphoridae; genus Cabassous; species Cabassous unicinctus. Next base: position 19,548 of record JAQZBX010025882.1, on the reverse strand, counting down.
CAACTTGGCTAACCATTTGGTGCAAGCTTGAGTCCTAGCTTTTGGCCTATCTTGGATTTCAACAGGTCTTCCTCACTAAGCTTAATCATTTCTAGCTTTTGATTTAAAGTGGGAGAGGTGTGACTCTTCCTTTCACTTGAACACTTAGAGACCACTGTAGGGTTATTAATTTCAATATTGTTATATCTCAGGTGATAAGGAGGCCTGAGCAGAGGGAGAGAGACAGGTGACTCTCTGGTCAGTGGAGCCATGAGAACACACACAGTGTTTATCAATTACATTTGCAGTCTTATATGGGCACATTTGGTGATGCCCCAAACAATTAGAATAGTAACATCACAAATCACAGATCATAGATCACCATAAATGATATAATAATAATAAAAAGTTTGAAATCTTGCAAGCATGACTAAAATGTGTACAGAGAAATGAAGCGAGCACATGCTGTTGAAAAATTGGCATCAATAGACTTGCTCAACACAGGATTACCACAAGCCTTCAATTTGTGAAAAAACACAGTATTGGTGAAGCACAATAAAGCTAAGTGCAATGAAGCAAGGTATGCCTATAGTTAATATAATAAAGCACAATCATAGTAGTATTTTTTTTTCATTTTTGCCAGTAAATCAATCATCTTACATGAATAAGTCCCACTAAATAGTTATGTGTGTGTGAGATCCGTCTCTCACTTCCTGTGCAGATATACCTACTCATACTTCAATGTGTCTGTAAACTCTGGATTCTCTTCTTCCTCCCCTCTTCCCCCTAGGGGAGGAGAAGTGACTCAATCAGATTGGTGAATTTGGGGGTAGTTGCTGAGCATATTTAGCTTAGCTTATAGGTTCTCAAGTGTGGTCACAAGCTCAGCAGCATCTGTATCACCAGGACTTGTTGGAAATGCAAATTCTAAGACCCAACCCCAGCCCACTGATTCAGAAGCTCCAGGTGGCGCTGATGCCCACTCAAGTTTGAGAACCACCGTTTAGCTCACTCTTTCCTCTCTTTAGGTTCACCTGCTGTGTGCTGTCTGTTTTCTGCTATGTGAGTCTGCCCATGGGTGGGGGATGGGTGGTAGGTAGTTATCTAAGAATTGGGTGCTCTCATCTGCTAATTTCAGGGTTCAATGTTAGGAAGCCCATGATTTCACATACCTAAATCATGTTCTCCAACCAAAGTTTATCTAATGAAGCTGATATTTTGATCCTCTTATGACTCTTATTTCAATTATTCAGTTGGTCTTGAATTTGGGTGGGAAAAGTTGTCATTTTGGCCCCTTAATACCATAATAGTCAGATTTTTTTCTTTATGACCACATATATACTGGAAGGAGATTTGGAATAGTCCAACTCTCTCCCTTTGTAGTTGGGGCAACTGAAGCTCAGAGAAGGGAAGACATTTATTTAAGTTCACGCAGGAGCTGGTCCCAGTCCTGGGCTCAGATAATTTTCTAACATGCATCTACCATCATGCACCTTAACAGGTTCCCAGTGGAAAGAGAGGAAATGCATACTCTGAGCAATCCATCTCACCACATTGAAGATTCCCTAATTTACATTTCGCCTAGGAGTGTGGATGCCTCTGCATCTGCCTCATTTCCTTGTCTCGCTGGTGAATATGACCCCCTCAGTGTAACATCCTTGCATTCCTAGCCCAGCATCCAACTTCCTCAACAGGGATTGAAAATCAATTGCAGCTGTTCAGCCTCTCTGTGGTGGAGACCAAATTCTTAATCCTAAACTGAGCTCCTCTTGGGGAAAGCGTGTAGTGTAATGAAGAAATGCTCACAGCTATGATGCTGAGCTCACCTTCTTCTCCTTTTAGTCATTTTTTATTCCAGACTGCAGTCTAATTATTTCTCCAGATCAAATCACTTGATCCCATGCCAGAGACATTTCCTATGAGTTAACGAATCTAGCTTTCACAATTATATTTTTACCAATCTATTTTGACGTTATATTTGTCTCTTCCCTGACTCTTCCTGGCTGTCTATTTGCATGCATTTTTCATATTCAAAAGTTCAGACCAGCTCTTGGCTGTCATGCTATGGACCAACAAATTTACCTCTATCTTTATAGCTTGATACTAATAGCTAATCTTAATGAGCAATTGCTATGTGCCAGACAGTGTGCTAAGCATTTTACGTGTGTTGGCTTATCTAACAACGTTGCAACCTATGAAGTAGATAATGATATACTCTACACTTTTTAGTTGAGAAACTGTGACCCAAGGAGGTAATATAACTTTCCCAAGATCACATAGCTAGCTAGTAAGTGATGGAGCTAAAATTTGAGCCCTGGTTATTCAAATTCATAGGTTTCCTGTTAGCCACAGGTTATACTACAGTCTTCATGTGCAAGGGTAGGGAAGACATGTCTTTATGCACCCACTCCCTTTTTGATATGCCATTCCTTTCTTTGTTCCATATCTACTGTGGTAGAGAATTGAGCCGAGTTCTGGGTTCCTGGGGTTCCCAAGACCATTTTACACAATGAGACAGGTGATGGTTTTTTGGGATGGCCCACCTGGGGGAGGGCCTAGAGGAGAGTGTAATTGACAGCCTTCCCAGAAGCCAAACAGGGACCACATTTAGTCCAACCGCATCTGCCAAGGGGAAGAGCTGAAGATGGTTCTTGGGGGAATATTCATTGATTTGCCAGTAGCATACAACAGCTAAGACCCATTTCCACAGATGACTCTTGGGTCTGAGTATACCCAGCATATGGAGTGTGTGATAGACCCTGGAGATCCTTCAGTGTTGTAGGTTGGCCCCACTGGCCAATCTACAGAAAAGACTCTCAATTTCTGGTAGGGAAAACACTTAAAATGTATGCAATCCAGAGAGAATGGATTAGCTGGAGGTATCTAACAGAAATCAAAGATCAGGGTAGACCAAGTGTAGAAATAATAAAATTAGCTCTTCTTAGAAAATTCATGTGGCAAATGTATCCACTTAGAATTGGGCTGTTTCACTGAGTCAGGCAGAATGGATCTAGGGTTTTTGCTCTTACATACAAAGTAGGCTTTAGGCAGGATGTAGTGACCGAGCTGAGTTCTGAAGGATCAGTAGGGATACGACATTGAAGACAGATAGAGTTGATTTTCCAAAAATAAACAACTTATTTCCTATTCAGTTAGGATGTGCTTGGTTGCCAATAACTGAAAAACCTGATTAACACTGGAAAAACAACTTTGCATTTATATTTTTCACATATCAAGAAGTCTGGCCTTAGCAATATCAAGGTTGGCATCACTGCAATTTTTCCTTTCCTTCCTCCCTCCCTCCCTTCCTTCCTTCGCTCCTTCCTCTCTCTCTTTTCCATCCCTTTCTCTCTCCCTCTGTTTCTCCCTTTCTCTCTCTCTCCCTCCCTCCTTCCCTCTTTTTCTCTCTCTCTTTTTATCTTTCTTTTCTTCTCTCTCTTTCTCTCTTCTTTCCTTCCCTCCTTCTTTCCTTCCTTCCTTCCTTCCTTCCTTCCCTCCTTCCTCTCTCTCTTTTCCATCCTTCCTCCCTCCCTTTCTCTCTCCCTTTCTCCCTTTCTCTCTCTCCCTCCCTTCTTCCCTCTTTTTCTCTCTTTTCCTCTCTCTCTTTCTCTCTCTCTTTCTCCCTTCTTTCCTTCCCTCCCTCCTTCCTTTCTTCCTTCCTCCCTCCCTCCCTCCCTCCTCCCCCTTTCTTTCTTTCTTCCTTTCTTTTCCATAATAATCTCATGTTGGCAGTCACAGTTCCAGGCATTTCATCCATGTTCTAATCAGGAAGAAGGGGGATGGGTGATGTCACATATATTCAATTCTTTTAGCAGCAAAGAAAAAGTTTTCCTAAAAAAGCCAGTAACTTTCCACTTATGTTACAGAACCAAATTACATGGCCATTCTTGGCTACTTTTCCAAGAGAATGCCACTGGGAATGTGTGTGAGGCTAGCCAACTGAAAGCATCATCCACATCATCCCTGCTCTCCTGGGAGCTTTGTGAAGGCAGCATTGATATTATCTTCATTTCTTTATTTCACACAAGTGTAGAGGACAGTGTTGTGCCCAAAGAAGGGGTAACACAAGTCGTTCATTGCAGGAATAAATAAATTCATTTCATTGCAACAGGCAGTTATTAAGTGTGTGCCATATGTTAGCAACTATGTGGGTACAGATCAAGAAGTATGGGGCCTGGTGGCTGGGGGTCAGATACTCAACATATATAGGGGTGAGTAGCTGAGAGGCGTAAAACAACAGAAATCTATTGTCTCACAGCTTTGGAGGCTAGAAGCCTGATTCAGTGTGTTAGCAGGACCATGCTCCCTCTGAAACCTGTAAGGGAGAATCATTCCTTTCCTCTTTTTCACTTCTGGTGGTTTGTGGGTATTCCTTGCAGTGCTTCCATCTCTGCCTCCACTGTCCCATGTCCTTCTTCCTTTGTATGTCTTGTCTCTTCTCCACTTATATACCAGTCACATTGGATTTAGGGCTCACTCTACTCTAGCATGACCTCATCATAACTACTTCCGTCTGCAATGATCTTATTTCAAATAAGGTCACAGGCACAGGTACTAGAGATTAGGACTTCAACCTATCTTTTGGGAAGCACAATTCAACCCAAAACAGGTACAGAAAAGCAGCTGTTTGAGTGACCCCAGAGAGGGATCACATGGCCCACCCTGGGGCTGTGGAGAAGGAGGGGAAGAAGAGAGTCCAAAGGAATCAGGAGAGAGTTTAGATTATGCTTAGGTAACAAATGACCCTTAAATCTCAATGTTCAACCACAAGATTTATTTCTTCATCATTCTATGGACCATTGCTGATTAGCTGTGGCTCTGCTCCACCTCAGCCTCATCCTGGAACCCAAGCCCACTGAGCAGACTCTATCTGGAACATTGGCAGACGGCACTGACAACATGGCAACCACACGCTGGCTCTTAGAGACTTCTTAGAAGTGACACATGCCAATTCTGCTCATGCTTCCTTGGCAAATACAAGTCACATGACCGCCGGAATCAAACAGGTGGTGATGTATAACCCTCCACAAGAGGGGCATGGGATATAGGGGAACAGTAATTGCTACCACAAGAGCCCCGGTCAGGGCCTGACTGACAGTGCTCTCTGTTCCTTCTGATTTATCTCCCTCTCCTTTTTCTTTTCCTAGAGGCCAGTGACCAACTTCCCTCAGTGTGGGAGAGCTGTGGGCTGAGCTGAGTGACCAGGGATGAGCTGGAGGAGGCAGGAGGGTGACTTCATCTCCACCTGGTCAGGAAAGGAGACAGAGGGAAGACCTGGATCCAGAGCCAGGATGATCCTGGCAGGATGTAGCTTTTTGGGAGGTAGAATTCCACCATCTGTCTTTTCTAATGCTCTTTGGATGGGAGTTCTCCGAGGATATAGAGGCTGGTGCCCAAACTGCTGAGAAATCCTTGTTGGCAGCCAGCACTGGCTCAACACGTGTCAGCTCTGAGGATGGACTCATGGCATGTATGGGGCTTGGAATCTGCAGAGTCTTGGGGTACATGAGCTAGGGACAGGGACAATGACCAGAACCCTCACTTGTTAGTAGGAATAAACTTGCACAAATATGGACTTAGCACTCAAAGAGCCAGGTTAAGATTTAGCTTGACCTGAATATTTGAGGCTTCGTGGGAGAGAACATCTTAGATTTTCTGTCCAACTATGTTTATGTATCCTGCTTTTAAATCCTCCTTCACATACTTTAAAATCAACTCTTATTAGGATACTCATAAACTCAGATTCCTGTCTGTAGGCACCAACAAACATGCCCTGAGTCTTCAGGATGGAGGTTAGTAGAATACTTGGCTAAGAACACAAGGAATTTAGATTCATCCCTGGCTTCAAAATTTTCTATGTACTTTCAGGTACTCATTTGACCTCTCTGAGCCTCAGTTTCCCCATCTGTAAAATGGAGATGCTGGTGATACCTCCTTTGCTTATTTCAAAGGACATTAAAGGAAATCTAGTGAGAAACTTCATTTATACAATACAATATTCGATAGCAGACATGGGGGGTAATAAAAATGGGAACACATTGTTATTTATAAGATTTATATGTATGAAAGTGATTTTTTACTGTTGTAATTATTATATTTGAGAAAATTAAAATTTGATCCACAAAGTACATAATACTGAAAGAGAAGAACTGCACCATTAATTCTGGCATCAGAATCTCTGATAAGGCTACAGAAAATACTAAACAATCTCTGTATTAATTTCCTAGGACTGCTATAACAAATTACCATAAATAGGGTGGCTTAAAACAAGAGAAATATATTTTCTTACAATTCTGGAAGCTAGAAGTCCAAAATCAAGATGTCGGCAGGGCCATGCTCTCTCTAATAGCGCTAAGGGAGAATCTTTTCTTGCCACTTCCTAGTTTCTGGTGGTGGCCGGCAATCCCTGGCATTCCATGGTTTGTAGCTGAGTAATTTCAGTCTCTGCCTTTGTCTTCACATCATCTCTTCCCCTGTGTGTCTCTGTGTTTCTTCTCCTTTTCTTACAAGGAGACCAGTCATATTGGGTTCAGGCCCACCCTACTTCAGTATTACCTCATTTTATTGCATCTATAATAACCCTATTTCAAAGAAGGTCAAGTAGGTACTGAGTGTTAAGACTTAGCATGTATTTTAGGGGAACACAATTCGATCCATAACAATCTCTGATTTGGGCTGTGAACTTTTCTGAAACTGGAATTGTCTTACCTTAGATTACCAACATTTCCCACCTGGATTTTTGCAGTGGCCTCTTATCCTGTTTCCCTGACCCCAGGCTTGACTCCAATTCATTCTACATATAGCAGACAAATCTAAAGACAACTTGCTTCAGCTTAAGGTCCTTCTGTGGATTTCTGCTCTTCTGAGAAGTCACACTTTTGAAATGTTTTTCAAGATTCTTTAAAACTTGGCCTCTGACAGTCTCTCCAGCCTCGCCTCTCCACACATCTCTCCTCACTCCAATAATGCTGTCTTGTGACTTCCCACCATAAACCCACAATATATCTTCCAGTGACTCTGAGATACCTGAACCCTTGAAGATTCCAAAGGTCCCAAAGGTGATGTTCTCTATCACCTTGGGTCTTTGCATACTTCAGGTTAGAACATCACTCTTCCTGAAACTTCCCACAGGTTCTTTCAGATCTTAACTTGAATGTCACTTCACTTCTTTTGAGGAATCTTGCATGACATTTCTCTTTTCTTTCTTCTTTCATAGCCCACATCAAACCTGATGTGTAATAATTGCTTGTATTTGATACAATTCATTGTCTGTCTCCTTTTCATGTTGATACTATACTCTGAGCTCTTTGAAGACACACACTGAGTCTCATCAAATTTCTCCTTCCATCACTTCCTTCCTTCCATAGTTCATGAGTTACAGTTTTGGCCCAGACACTATATTCTGCAGATGCTCGTGTCTGTATTGCCTAATATGATGCCTGATACAAAACAGGAAAGCAAGCAATAAATATGAATTAATTAATTAATTAATTATCAACCAACGATTCAATGAACAATTTAGCTCAAACAGGTCCACTTGGAAGTTCAAGAAGATTCAACACCTTTTTTTAACCTTCACGTGTTGCCAGTCACATTTTCACTTTTTAATTAGAAATAGATGGCCATGATTTTCAAGGATATACTATCCAACTGTTAAATCACCCAGGTCCTTGATCTATCTTATTTGCCTTTTTTTGTGTTCTTGTTAGCTTGTTCTCCTGGGTGGTATAAAAACATGGGCATAGAGTCCAAGGGGCCTGGGCACTCCCACTCTCAAAATGTGTTCTTTAGGCAAGTCGTTTCACTTCATTGAGTCTCATTGAACTTCTCTATAAAAAGGAGATGATAATATCTAGTCTTGTAAGGAATAAATCAGGTGTGTCATACATATCTGACACATTTCTTGGTAAAGAATGAGTACTGCAAAAATGTGTTTGCCTATTTCTTTTGCTCAACATCCACCTTATGAGTAAGACTAAAGGGGGAGGGGATTGTAAACAACAACAAATGGATATTATCTGCTGAGAAGGTAGGGAGTTAGAACCACTGGCAAAGGCAAATTTTCACGTTAACATTAGAATACTGGACAAATTATTAAGTCTCATTGGACAAATTAAGGTGCATTTGTTTTCATATATGATATTAAGATTATTTCATGTGGGTTTTATGATTACTAAACGGGAGAAGGAATGCAAAGTCCTTCACCAAGGAGCTGTTACATAGGGAAGCCTTGGTAAATTTTAGAGGCAATAATATTCATTATCCATCTTCATTCCCATCAGTTTGGCCAGCTAAGCTCCACTTAAATTATGAGATTCTTTAGTTCTGACAGCTCGTCCAGACTGACATAGATGTTGGGGTAGGGGGCAAGTGACAGATTCCAGATGCCCTCCTGGGCGTGACCTGCCTTTATATGTTTTGGCAGAATGTAGGGAGGAAAAGAACCAGACTACACAACACTTTATTCTCCAGCCAATTGTAAAGCCCAAACGTGTTTTCGGACACCTTTGAGCCTTCCTGGGGGAGGGCTTTCTGTGCTGGGTGCTGGGACGTGCTGGGATTGTGTTGCCTTCTCTCCCTCGTGAGTCTTAATGGAAAAGCTAAATCACAGACAGTGGAGAAATAGCGGCGTCAGGCATTGTTGAGACTTTCCATGTATTCCAATTACACATCATTTCCAGTTATAAATAGAGGTGCTGATTCCTATTGCTTAACTCTGGTGAGAAAGCATTTCTCAATATGGCACAGGGACCGGTGATCAGCAGTGAGATCTTGCATAAGTCACTTAGATTTTTCTGATTTTGCTGTTCCCCACTGTGGGGACCTGGAGATCACATGTGAGGCAGCACAAGGTCATGATCAGAGCTGAGGTTCTGATGTGGAAGAGAACTGGTCTTAGAGTGCAGAACAGTGTGTGACACTGGGCATGTTACTTGGCCTCTCTGAGCTTCAGTTTTCTCTCTCCTTAAATTAGGATGATGGTTGGCCCAGTCTTGTAGAGTTAGTATCTGGATTCAGTGAGATAATGTATGTAAAGCACTTTAGTCAAGTGCTTAGAACACACCAAAGGGTCAACCCACTTTTGCTATCATTATTATTAGGAACAAATATTTATTGGGATCCTACCACGTTTAATATCCTCTAAGTGCATTATCATATCCAATCCTCACCACAGTCCTGAGAAGGGGGTATTATCTTCATGTTGAACATGAGAAAAACGAGACCTAGAGAATTCAATAACTTGTTTATCTTCTCACTACACTGTCAGTCATCTTTAACTTTAATTAGTTTACTAAATAATTGTATCAGTCACAGGGCTTTGGAGGACTTTGGACTTTGGAGATTTTAGAGAAACTCTTTACAGGGCTGACAGATTTTGATGAGGGATAGTAGGAAGTAGAGGGAAATATAGGGGCAGCCTGTAGATGTGGCCCAGTGGGAGGCCTCTGAGCCTGATAGCATTGAGCAGCTTTATGAGTAAGACCCAGGAGGAAAGTCTGGAGAGAGGGAGTGAAACAATGGAAAACTTTACTCACTTGAAAATTTATCCACAAGCCCATCCTAGAGGGGAGAAATCAAACATGATCTCATCAAAGCTTTCCCACCTTGATCATAGCCATATATTCTTGTGTGTGTGTGGATGTGTGCATGTGGCTCTGCTTTGTTTTTCAGTCTGCAAATGCTACCATACATTGTGTCAGCAGCCTTGTGTGTTAAGCACAGCAGAGTTCCTCTAGTTCATAAATGAGAAGACTGGCCTTGAGGAGTGGCTTGCCCACATCTTAGAGGGTCTATCTACGCATGTGCCCAGGTCTTTACCTCCCATGATAGCTGCTCTGTTTCATTTCATACCTTGAATTTGAAAGACCTCCAGACACTATGGATGAAAATATTTGCTCCCATCTCTTTTCTTAAAGATTTCAATGCTACTTACTGTCTTGAATTTTACCATGAAAGCTTACAATGATATTCCATAGTAGTATCATATGATATTTTTACCATGGAATAAGCAAAATTATAATTTAAAGTAGCAAGTCAAGACCAAGAGAAGAGTAAATACAGATATGCAAACCCTATGTATCCACATGATTGATTATGTGGGCCCTTTATGTGGCTGTGAGTTTCTCAGTAGCCAAAGAAAAAAGGGAGATAGATTTAGTCATTTGTTTTTAAGAAAATAGTAGTTCTGGAGTCAAAGAAATTGTATGCAAACATTTAGATCTCATATAAGCGGCCTTAGCATTTACTCACTACTATTTACTAGCTAGTATGGGCCAGGCATTGTGTTTAGACATATGTCCAGAAGATAAACAAATACTGCCTTTGTCCATGTGAAGCTTTGTTTGAGTTAGGGAAAGACACATTAAAGATCATGCACTTTTATACATCATGAAAATGGTATTAACGGAGACGGATAAGGTGATGGGAGAGAATATGGAGGGACTTTGTTTATTCTAAGGGTTGAGGAAGGTCTGTTAAGCAAGTGATGTTTCAGCTAAGAATGGAAGAGTGACTAGGTTTTAATACTATGGAGCATGGGGTGGGGGAGAATAGAGTTTCTGTATAGCAAGAACAACAGATGCAAAGGCCCCGAAACACCTAAGAACTTGATACATTCCAGGAACTGAAGGGAGGGCAGCATGGAACACAGGAAAAGAATGGCCTGAGATAAGCCCTTAGAGTCGAAGAGCCAGATCCTCCAGGGCTCATGGAGCACCTCAGTGACGTGTGTCATCCTAGAGGAAGCCGTCAAAGCCACTGACGGGCCATGAGGAGGTTACGGAGACATACTGGCCAGTGATTGGTCTGGCAGAGTGATGAGGAATACAGTGTGGTGTGGATAGACTCAGAAGACATCCTGGAGATAGAAACTCTGCCAGCTCGGTGCAAACATCTTCATTACTGCACAGAGAAAAGTCCTGGGCAGTGTCTTCCAACTTCCGAATCACAGAAACCAGGACCTGTGGAAGAAGAGTGAGACAGAAATCCAAGCTTCTTTTAAATGATCAGTAATGCCTTTCCTGCTTTCTCATTTGTGAGGCAGGAGACATTTAGAGAGACTCAGATACGTGCACCACACGCAGTCACTACAACTCACATCTGGGAGTTTTCAAAAGCAACAACAAAAAAACACACGTATTTCCACTTCCTCCATATGCTTTTTTTTGGTCATAAGCGGGGGATATGGTCCCACAGTTGTAGTGGTGAGAAGCAGGCTTGACAGGTTCTGGCAGAGCAAAACTCAAGTGTTTCCCACAGATTTTTTTTTTTCCATTGAGGAACTAGGTCTCCTTCTGTGGCAGATGCTGGCACTTCTGGGTGCCTAACTTCTAAGGGGATCAGCACACTATGGGTTTGAAGAAAGAAGAAGCCTGGCGCCACGCCTTGTGCTGTGATGTAGTAGCTTAGTCACCCCAGTGGGCACATCTATGCCCAGAATTTGTCAGCTTGTGTCAGAAGACAATGGACCCTTGTTGCCTGTATCCTAAACGATGACTTCATGGTCCTTTTAAGGCAGCATAGGAGTTGGGCTGGAGGGAGTGGGGGGTTAATGGAGTTAAAGGGGCACAATTCAAAGATTGAGTTTTGTATTGCATAAAATCTGGATCGCTTCCTATCTGGGAAACTGAAGTCCAAAGCCTTAACTGTGTTGGTAATTAAGACCCACGTTTCCCTCCATTTAGCTAATTTTAAAAGGAATTGGGGTAATGTGTTTAGACTTATTTCCCTTTCTTGTTGTGAAAGCATGATGTAGAGCAGTGGCTTTTAAAATTTTTTATTATGATCCATAGTAAGAAATACATTTTATAGTGAGCTCCAGAGTGCACATGTGTACTGAAACAAAGTTTCATGAAAAATACTTAGTGTTACAATGTGCAATACACACTAACAGTTTCTATTCTATTTTTTAATGATTTCATTTTAAAAAACAAAAAGGTGCTTGTGACCCAAGCACACTGGATTCATGACCCCTAATAAACTGTGTCCTGAAATTGGAAAACACAGATATAGAGTAAAGAACATGGGTTTTGGAGGCCTAACTCTCCAATTTAAGTGCTATGGGAAGTTTTTTGAGTCTTGGTGTAGCAGTTAGCATGGGTTAGGTTATGCTTCAGTAATAAACAACCCCAAAATTTCAAAACCACAGAACTTTTTCACACTCATACTACATTGAAGCTCTACTCCTTGTAGTGAGTCAGTCAGGTACCCAAGATACAGGGGCCTCCCTTTCAACTCTGCTTCCCTGATTGCTGCGAGAGCAATTTGACTTCCAGCTCTGACTCTTTCTTGTTGTACAAGCCTGGACAAGTCATAGAACCAGGGTTGACTTCAGAGGAGTGTGAATTGTGTAGTCACACGAGGCCTGGTGCTCAGAGGGCCTTGTGCTTGATTAGCTGCTCTGCCAACACTGTCTTGAAATTCTTAATTTTTGTAAAAAGAGCTCCATTTTTTCATTTTGTGCGGGTCTCCACAATTGTGTAGTTGGTCCTGCCTACAACCTCTTTGAGTCTCCATTTCTCATGTGTAAAATGAATTAAAAGTGCAGAACTCATAGGGTTCTTAAGAGGAGTAAGAGAAGGAGCATATGGTAATAGAAGGTACTAAATAGAATTGTTTTTAACTTGCTGGCCTCATTTTCAGTGGTATCGCTACAGAAAACCTCTACTTAATCAAACTAGTCTCCTTAGTTTGAAATACTGTACTTCCTTATGGTGCCCTCCCCACTTCCTCACCCCTGCCAATCTGGAATGGCTTTCCTTCTCCCATCTGCTTACCTGAATTTTGTTCATTGTTTAAGACCCAACTTTAATGCCTCTGCCAGGCTGTCTTTCATGACTGCCCAAGTCTCTCTTCAGACCCCAACAGCATTAGTTGTAGATCCTTCCTTCATGACTCCTCCTACTCTAGCTCCTTCCTCTCCTTTCTACTTCTCCCACTCTTGTTCAGAATCCTTCACTTCTTGCTTAGAACATTTAGCAGTCTCTTAATTGTTTGCCCCATCTCCAGTTGGCCCTTCAATCGTGCCCTCTGCAATGCCAGAGTTGTCTTCACATTATATTAAAATGCCTTTTCTATCATGCCACTTCCACGTTCAGAAATCTTCTGGCTTCTATTGCCTAAAGGTCTGGGTCTTGCATTTAGGATCAGGCCCTGAGTTCCCTCTTCTAGTCTCCTTTTCCTCTGCTCCCTTAATAAAGGCTGCCCCTTTGTTCCATACACTGTCTCTGAAATGGAACTTATTCTCCTGCCTTCAGTCCTTTGCACATTGGCTCCTTCTGCCTGACCTGTCCCCAAGCCTCACCTGAAGAATTTAACCTACCTTGGCTGAAATCCAGCTTCCTCCCCAAAGACCTCTGTGTACAGGACCATGATGGATAGACTCCCTCCTTCCTCTGAATACCTATAGTACTGCTTGGAATTTGACACTTACCCTATATGTGTTGGGTAATTCATCTAATGTCTTGGTTGCCTTTTCAGCTGCCAGAGAATAAGAACAATAACAAGATATGTATGTCAGCTACATTCTGGGAGCGCCTTAGAAGGAAGGACTCCTGCAGAGATTGCCTGGGGCTTTTCCCAATCCCCTCAGCTGGTCTTAATCATCTTTTCTCTGGGCCCTCTTGGCACTTTGTGCATTTTTCTAGCATTCTCACTTCTTTCCACTTGAATTATTTCTTGATGTGACCAACTCCCCCACTAGGCATGTCTTATTCATAACTACAACTCTACCGCCTCTCACAGGGCCAGGTGACCAGGTGACAGTTAGTGAGTGGATGATAGATAGATGGAGAAACAGAAACCCAGGTAGAAAGGGAAGATTGCTAGTTGACGACAATGATGTGTATCTGGGGTGCTGGTGGTGCATATATCTCTAAATGTAGGATAAGTTAGGCTGTGGTGGCAATTGATCCCAAAATCTTATTGAATCCCCCAAAAATATTTATTTCTCATTCAAATTTATGTCCATCTAGAATCTGGTGCAATTTTACTCCATTCTTTCTTCACCTTAGGACCAAGACTGAAGTGAAATCTTGATTTGGGACCTGCTATTCCTGTGGAAGAAGAAAAGGAAAGAATGATGGCTCTTAAGACATCTATGGAAAAATGGCCTTTGTCATTTCTACTCTTGGCCAAAGCACATCTTGTGGCCACTGAGAGGGTAATACTCTCAATGGGATGGAAGAGTGGCAGCAAGTATTTGGACAAGAACACAATATGCTACAGTGAGTAATGCTCCATGTAGAGAGAACTCCACTAGTGAATCACTCCGGGCCTCTCCCCACATGCATACCCATTCTGACCAGGGGCGATGGAGGGACTCCACCACATGGAGAGTTTGGACCCAGGAACTGAACATGTATGTCTGTCATCTGCCTCATCCTTTCCTCTAGAGCATGAACTGCTTCCAGGGCTCTACCTACCCTTCAGAGATCAGTGTAGAGACTCTTTGGATTCAGAGTTGCACCTGAGAAGGTAAATCAGTTTAATCCTGGGGTTCAGAATTGGTAAGTCCATTTATTCTTTGATTGAAGCCACATTATCTAATATCAGCTTCACAACTAGCAAATATTTTGTTCTTCTTTTGCCTTACTCATCTGCCTTATTTCTCAATTAGTTCAGAACTTGGCTAAGGAAGAAGGGTATAATCTTTTGAGACCCACTAATTTCTCTATTGCCCTCTATTACTTGAGAGTTTATAGAAATACCAGGTTATGTTGCTAATGTATTTATTCTCAATGACAAGAAGAGAGGCTTCAACATGGCTGCTTTTGGTATTGTCTCACCTAATGGACTTCTCCAGTCATAAGAGGGAGAATGGTATACAGTACCTAACTTGTAGCTTCCTACTCCAGGATTATCTTATAGAAAGACACTGTAGGCATCCTGGGACAACCTGGTTATTTTACAATCAGGAATCAGAGAACAATAGGACATGGACCTGGGGGTAACATCTTATAGTGAACACTGTACTTTTGTATTCAAAGAAAACCCTCTAGAAAAACCCTGAAGCCTGACTGTTCACACTAATCTTGGCCAGTAGAGTGTCCCAAGATTCCTTTGTGCAGGAATGTGCTCAAAAGCAGAGCATGTCTATCCTTCTGTAATAGAGTGCTTTGCTGAAGCCAGAGCTGTGATTCATGTTTCTCCCAAGTGGAGTTAGTGATACCCCCATTACAAAGTATCTATTCGCATGAGTTGTTAGTTATTATACTTAAATGGGACTTGAGTTTTTAACTGGATGATGAAGGAGATATTCTGTTATGCTGTCAGAAGAGAAAGGTGAGAGGAAAAGGTGAGAAAGGCAATATTATGATTTATTTCTACCAGTCTGGCTGATAAGAGAAAGAGTCAGTGTTTTAGTTCGCTAAATGCTGCCAATGCAATATACTAGAAATGAAATTGTTTTTACAATGGGAATTTATTAATTTAAAAGCTTACAATTTTGAGGCCATGAAAGAGTCCATATCAAGGGATCATCAGAGATGATTTCTCACTGAGCTTCAGATGTGGGCAATCAGGCACATGGCAGGGCAAAATAGTGGCTCTGCTGGTCTCCACCTTCTCCTACAGGTTCACTTCATATACTAGCTACAGCTGTGGGTGATGGGGCACATGGCAGGGTCCACTCATCTCTCCCCTCTCCTCTGGTCCTCATTGCTTTCAGCTTCAGGCTGCTCCCTCTGTGGTATTGTTTCACCTGGGTTCATTGATTTCAACTTCTGGAGGTTTCTCTCTGTCTCTGTGGCTTTTTTTCTGCATCAGCAGCTTTTTATTCCTCTGTTAATAAAGGACTCCAGTAAGAGAATTAAGAACTGTCCTAGATCATGTCCTACTGAAGTGATCTAATCAAATAGAAGGACCCTTAACTGAATCTAATCAAAAGGTCCCTAGTATAGATCAGGGGCAAGATGGTGGCAGAGTAAGGAGCTCCAAGAGTCAGCTTGTCCTATAGGGCAGTTAGTAACCACCAAGAGCTATCTAAAGCACCTGTTTGGGGGCCTAGGAGACCAGAAGAGCATCCAGAAACATCCTTGAGAGAATGGAAGGAGGACACTGCTCATCTACATTGAAAATTCGTGGGTAGAGCATTCCACGCCATGGAGGCCAGTGCCTATCCTCCACTGACAGTACAAGCCACCTAAGGAGCTATTGTGTAACTGGAGTTGGAGGCTCCATTTCCCAAAACGGGGGAGGAAGAAATGGTCGGGCACTAACTTCAGCTACTGATTAGTAAATTTGGCTGGCTAAAGTATAATTCTAAGAACAGCTAAAGTTTGAATCTGTCCAAGATGGAAAGAGGCCAATAACTGCCATTTTAACTCCACCCCCAGCATGAGGGGAAGCAGGACTGATTGAAAATCACAGTGATGGTAGGGACAGGCTTTTTTCCACCCAGATCAGATTGCAGCTTTAACCTAGGCTCCAGCCCCACCTCTAGGAGGGAGGAAGCTGGGGTGACCTACACCAGCCTCTCCAGATAACTGCAAGCATTTTCAGC
Organism: Cabassous unicinctus; assembly: GCA_029593785.1. Taxonomy (NCBI): domain Eukaryota; kingdom Metazoa; phylum Chordata; class Mammalia; order Cingulata; family Chlamyphoridae; genus Cabassous; species Cabassous unicinctus. Next base: position 3,068 of record JAQZBX010025882.1, on the reverse strand, counting down.
TTGCATAGACTAGATAGTCAGACACCTGGGGCTCCATCCCCACCCCCAATAGGATAGGAGGGGAATTGTGTTTCCTCAGCCTCTCTGGGTAATGCAGGTGGCTTTGGGCTGCATGGACTGGTTGATTGAGTGCCTTCAATTCCATCACTGACTCCCCCTGCGTAGGATAGGAGGGGGCTGGTGTTTCTTCAGCCTCTCTGGGCAACTGCAGGTTCTTTCAGCTTGGTTTGTTGAGCACCTTCAATTCCATCACTGCCCACCTCATAGGATAAGAGGGAGCTGGTGTTCTTCAGCATCTCTGGGCAACTGCAGACACTTTCAGCCTCCAGACTGGATCCTTAGATACCTGTAGCTCTATCCCCACACCCCAATAGGACAGGAGGGGAGCTGTATTTCATCATTCTCTCTGTGCAACTGCAGGCACTTTTGGCCTTCACAGACTGGACTGTTGGGCTCCTGTGGTTCCATCCCCACTCCTTAAAGGGCAGAAGGAACAGTAGACCCTCACCCTCTCAGGGAAACTGCAGGCACTTTCAGCCCACATGGATTAGTTTATTAATCCATGTGGGTTAATCTGGAAAGTCCATCCCTACTCTTGGCAGAGGAGTAGGGGGTCCGGTGCTATTGCAGTCTACCTGGGCAACTGCAGTCAGTTTTGATCCACACAGCTTAGTTTGCTGCCCACACCTGCAGCTCCATCCCTGTCCTAGGCAGGAGAGTAAGGGGTGTGAAGCTTCATCAACCTCTCCAGGCAACTACACATGGTCTTGGCCTGTATGACTTGGATTACTAAACATGGTTGTGGCTCTGTCCCTTCCCCCTGGCAGAGGAGAAAGGTAGGAGAAGCATCATCAGTTCCTGAGGCAATGCAGGCAGTTTCAGCCTCCACAGCTTACAGTACCAACTACATCCTCAGCTCTTACTACATGAACAGCAAGAGAGAAAGGGCAAGAAAGCCCTAAATTAAAGAAAGAAATTGCATTCAGAATAAATACATCTAGGAAGCAAGATGCCAAGACACCGACAAAAAATTACAATCCATACCAAGAAATAGGAAGATATGGCCCATCAAAGGAACAAAATAATCTTCCAGTTGACATAAAGGAGTTGAAGCAACTAATCATAGATGTTCAAAGAAATCTCCTTAATAAATTCAATGAGATGGCTAAAGAGATTAAAGATATTAAGAAGACACTGGGTGTCTTTGAAAGCATACAAAGAAAAACAGCAGATCTTCTGGGAATGAAAGGCACAATATATGAAATTAAAAATACACTGGAAAAGAAATAAATTTAAAAAAAAGATTAAAAAAATACACTGGAGGCATATAACTGCAGATTTGAGGAGGCAGGAGAAAGGATCAGTGAGCTAAAAGACATGGCCTCTGAAAGCAAACGTAGAGAAGAACAGATAAAGAAAAGAAAGGAAAAAATTGAACAGGGTCTCAGGGAACTGAATGACAGCAAGACACAAGCAAACTTATATATTATGAGTGTCCCAGAAGGAGGGGAGAAGGGGAAAGGGCCAGAAGGAATATTTGAGGAAGTAATGGTAGAAAATTCCCCAAATCTGTTAAAGGACATAGATATCCGTTTTCAAGAAGCACAACATACTTCCATCTGAATAAATCCTAATAGATCTACTCTGAAACACATACTAATCAGAATGTCAAATGCCAAAGACAATGAGAGAATTCTGAGAGCAGCAAGAGAAAAGTGATGTAACACATACAAGTGATACCTGATAAAATTAAGTGCTTATTTCCTATTAGAAACCATGGAGGGAAGAGGGTAGTCGTATGATATATTTAAGATACTGCAAGAGAAAAACTGCCAGCCAAAAATCTTATATAGCAAGATTGTCTTTCAAAAATGAGGTCGAGTTTAATATATTCAGAAATAAACAGAAACTGAGAGAGTTTGTAACCAAGAGACCAGCTTTGCAGGAATTTCTAAAGGGAGTGCTACAGTCAGAAAACAAAAGACAAGAGAGAAGGTGTGGAAGAAAGTCTAAAAATGAAGATTGTATCAGTAAAAGTAACTAAAAGTGTAAAAAGAGTGGTGAAAATAAAATATGACAGGTAAAACCCAAAGGTCAAAATGGGTGAAATAAGAACTGCCTTTACATTAATAACATTGAATGTTAATGGAGTAAACTCCCCAATCAAAATTTAAAAGACACAGACTGGTGGAATGGATAAGAAAATATGAGTTATGTATATTTTATCAACAAAAGACTCATCTTAGACCCAAAGATACCAATAGATTGAAAGTGGAAGGTTGGAAAAAGATATTCCCCACATTCAGTAACCAAAAGAAACTAGAGTAGGTATACTTATATTGGATGAAATAGACTTTAAAAACAAAACTGTTATTAGAGACAAGGAAGGACATTATATATTAATAAAAGGGGCAATTCACTAGGAAGAAATAACAATCATAAATGTATATTCACCTAAATAGGAAACCCCAATTACATGAGGCAAACACTGGCAAAACTGAAAGGGAAATAGATATCTCTACAATAATAGTTGGAGACTTCAATACACTGCTCTCAGCATTGGAAAGAACATCTGGGTAGAGGATCAATAAAGAAACAGAGAATTTGAATAATATGATAAATGAACTAAACCTAATAGACATATACAGAACATTGCATCCCCAAACAGCAAGGTATACATTCTTCTCAAGTGCTCATGGATCTTTCTCCAGGATAGACCATATTTTGTTTCACAAAGCAGATTTCAATAAATTCAATAAGATCAAAATTATACAAAGCACTTTCTCTGATCACAATGGAATAAGGTTGGAAATCAACAAGGGAAAATACACAAATATATGGAGATTAAACATCACACTCTTAAATAGTCAGTAAGTCAAAAAAGAAATTGTGAGAGAAATCAGTAAATATCTCAAGACGAATGAAAATGAGAACACAACATATCAGAACCTATGGAATGCAGTGAAGACAGGTCTGAAAGTGAAATTCTTATTTTATTTTATTTTTTAGTTTCTATTTGTTGTTTTTGTTTGTCTTTTTTTTTTAATATTTTATAGAAAGGGAAATTT
>JAQZBX010025881.1:0-29265 GCA_029593785.1 Cabassous unicinctus | reverse complement strand
GGAGATAGGCGGACACAGAGAAGACATGCAGCGAATGGACACAGCAACACAGGCGGCAAGGGGGGGATAAATAAAAATAAATAAAATAAATCTTTAAAAAAAAAAAAAAAAGATTGCTACAAAGCAAAATCTGAACCCAAAAAAGATCCTGGTGGGGGGACTGGCTGTAGTTCAAGTGGTTGAGCACCTGCTTCCCATGTATATAAAGTCCCAGGCTCGATCCCTGGTACCTCCTAAAAACAAAACAAATGAGAAAACCAATTCCAGGGAGCCGGTGTAGCTCAGTGGTTGAACAAGGTTCAATGCCCAAGACCGGTACCTTAAAAAAAAAAAAAAAAGATCCTGCTGGAACAATGAATAATCTGTAACAACATAAATTTTAATAGCTATAAAAGCATACACTTAGGTTGAAAAAATGTGTATAAAACATAACATGTGGGAAGTCATGGTATAAGATTATCATGTTGAAAGAAGAATAGCAATTTATCTGATTTGAATTTGATATGAAAATAGTACAGTGTTGCTACCAAAAGTGTTAATGCTATCTTAAACTGCATTGAGTATACAGAATAAGTAAGTGTACTGAACAGAGAAAAATGATCAAGATGTCTGAGAGACTGAATATGATTTTTTTTCACATGGGAAAGAGAAAGAATACATGACAGCAGTTTCTAAATCTGTGAAGAGTGATCTTGTCAAAGGCAGTCTCCATCTCTTAATGTAAGAATGAGAACCAGTTAAACATTACTATGTAGATATTGACTCAAAATAACTAGAGATAGCCAATAATTGACAAGACGGGCTATTTTCAAAAAGGCTGTATCATCTACCTAGAAAATTATATCGTTTTCCTTCATTAGATAAAGGTGGGTTAGATGACCGCTGAAATGCCTTTCATTTCCAGAGGTACTGTAGCATGGTACTACATAAGCTCCAGAGCTACATAGACTAATTTCAAATTTTGTTCCACCACTTATTAACCATGTGAGCCTGGGTAAGTTACTTAATCTTTCTTAGCCTTAATTTTCTCATTTGTAGAAGAAGGACAATACTAGTTTTAAGGATTTAAGAGAGTTAATAATATAGGAAAGAGCTTAAAATAGTCCTGGAACAAAGCAAACAGTCAAAAAAAAATTAGCTATTTTTATTTTTATATTCAACAAATATTTACTAAGTGCCTACCTATGTTATGGACAATTGTTCTAGCACCAAGAACTCTATAAAATTTATAACTGAGTTTATATTCTAGTGAGAATGACAAAAACAAATATATGACAAGTGAGTTCACAAGGGAGATACACATAAAAAAGGGAAAAGGAGGATTAACAGTGATGAGCTTTCTATTTTAGAATGTATGGTTAGGGAAAGATACTCTGATAAGGTGACATTTGAAATATACACAAATGCTCTGAGAAGGCAAGCTGTGACAATATCTTGGTGAAGAATATTCTGAGCTGACACAATAGCAAGTAGGCCAGCCAGGCTGGAGGAGAGCAAAGGAGATGGAGAAACGTGGGAAACCAGATCTTATAGGGACTTTGCAGTACTATTAAGGACTTCAGATAGACCCCTTTGAACTTCAGGAATACAGAGAGATTCAAAAAAGGGCTAATTTTTATTAGCACATCATGATAATCCAACAAATTAAATGGCAAAGAAGCACTAAAAATACTAACAATTTTAGAAATACCTATTCATTCTGAAATAAAAAACAGTTGGCAAAAATGAAACTGCTGGGCCATAATTCTTCTATTATCTCATAATGAATGGGACACAAGAAAATAAATTAAAGGTGAGATATCTGTTACCTAGAAGAGTATGTGCTAATAAAGTATCATGTATTTACAGGCGATAAGTCTAATAAATAAAAATGGTTATTGCTTGTAAAGAACCAAAACTGGTGTACTTAAAACCATATTAAAAAGTAGAAAGTTTGTGTGTTTAAAACCTACATTATAAAGAATCTAAAAGTTGATTTTTATAATTGCAAAACATTTAAAAAAAAAACAAGAGGATAATGAGATGATGAACATTAAATAACATTTAGCCGGTGCTTACTGTGTGTCAGGTACTATGCTGAGTTTCTAAGTGCTTGATATGCATAATCTCATTTAATTCAAAGTAAAGCTTAATAAGTTTAAACTGAGGATGGTCTGACTTCAATGCTTGGGTTCTTAACCACTGAGTAAGAGTCATACTGACTCTTCCTAGTTATTTTATTCACCTGTCAAAACATTATTAAGCTTTTGGGAATTAACTTATCTTATATATCTACTCAATTTTCAGTAACTCAAATCACAATAAATCAACCTCTATTTGCTTAAATTTTTAATCAAGCTACTTGTTAATGCTATACACCATTTTCCTAGGAAATTAAAAATGCAAGTCACAACCACCAAAAACTTTCACAAAGAAAAAGTCATATTTTAAAATGTCTTTTCTATTGTGTTCATAAGTTCAAAGTTTTTTGTGACCCAAGTTCAAATTCTTTCAAAAATTATATAACTGTTATATATAATAATCTGCCTGTAACTAACTTGAGTATAATTAAAAAAAAGAAAAAAAAAAAAAAAAAAGAAAAGATTTAGTGGCATTTAGTTTGCACTTTCTTCTGAGGCTTATCCTGGTAACTGGACATTAAGAATATGTCAAATCTATCCTGAGATTTTGAACAAAGACTCATTTTAGCATTAGGCTATTTCTAAAAGATTAAAAAATAAAAATGTAATTAAAATGCTGTTGCTTCGTTTCTTTATATCGTTATTGAAACAGTAAGCATTCTAAAGGCATTTTTTCATCCAGCTTAATGGGCATAAAAGGATTGTTAAACAAGAAAAAACAATAAGCCTAATAATAATATTGTTTGTGTTATAATCTGTGGAAAGTAATACTTCCAAACTACTAAACTTGAACAAGTAACTTTGGTTGGAATTTTGGACATGGTCATTCAAAGAACAATATCATGGTACAACAGAATAAGGGCTTGACCAAAAGTCAATTTTTAGCAAGTAAGTTTACCTCTCTAAACTTTCAGTTTTCTTATATGTATTAAAATGTCATCAAAAGACCCTGCCAACTCTATAATTTCATTTACATAGTAGTAATTTTACATTGAGTTTAAGTAATTAACATTCTAGGACTGCTATTCATATTCTTGATATGTTTTTCAGGAATTAAATTTTAAAAAGCTAAAATTGATAAAGATTATGTTACCTTAAGTTCAGCAACTTGTGATGAAATATGCCACATGAGGCTTTCACTCAGAAACTTCATACCATATGGGCCTAGTAGTTCTGATAACGACCTCATTTCTAAAAGGAAATGTAATTAATTTTATGCTTTTGACAGAGCAAATACTTTAAGAAAATCAACATTAATACACTATAACATTCCATTACAGAAACAAATTATTAACACAAAATCCTGAGAAGTCTCTGAAATAAAGAGGTAACACAAAAGACAAAAGTAATTCTAAGATATAGTATGTGTATTTACATATAACTGAATGAACAGTCACAACATTTTACAAAAAGCCAAAAGAACCGAGGCACCAGCAAAAGTATCAAGTTTTCATAATTCTTTAAAACACATACTGTATTATTCACCTGATATGTCAGAATATTCCTCTGCATTGAACGTTAATTCATTTTCTGTAGGTAGGTTCACAAATGCTTTCATTGCAGGGAAATAAGCTATATGGCCATTGCTGACTTGTCTTAGCAAGGTTTCCAAATACCTAAGGAGAAAACTAAATTTATAACTGGGAGAAAATGTTTAATTTAAAATTTGTTATGGAATACATTTCCAAGTATAATTATAATCTGAGTGATAAATTAAAATAATTGAACAGTTATGTGAAAGAATAATTTTCCTAGTTAGTACATTACAAACTTTACAGGCATACCTTGGAGATAATGGGGATTCAAGTTCCAGACCACTGCATTAAAGTGAGTATCACAATAAAGCAAGTCACATGAATTTTTTGGCTTCCCAGTGCATATAAAAGTTATGTTTACATTATACTGTAGTCTATTAAAGTGTGTAATACCATTATGTCTATAAAAAAGCAATGTACATACCTTAATTAAAAAAATACTTTATTGCTAAAAAATGTTAACATCATCTGACCTCTCAGTGAATGATAATCTTTTTGCTGGTGGTGGTCTTGCCTCGATATTGATAGCTGCTAAGGGTGATAAATGCTGAAGGATGGGGTGCATATGGCAATTTCTTAAAATAAGACAACAATGAAGTTTGCCACATTGACTGACTTTTCCTTTCACAAAAGATTTCTCTGCAGCATTTGATGCTGTTAGGTAACATTTTAGCCACTGTAGAACTTCAAAATTGGAGTCAATTCTCTCAAACCTTGGTGCTGCTGTTTCAACTAAGCTTATGTCATATTCTAAATCCTTTGTTGTCATTTCAATAATGTTCATAGCATCTTCACCAGTAGATTCCATCACAAGAAACTATAAGAAGTAACTCCTCCTCTGTTCAAGTTTTATCATGAGAAGACAGCAATTCAGTGACATCTTTGAGGCCCCGCTTCTAATTCTATTTACCACCACATCTGCATTTACTTCCTCTACTGAAGTCCTGAACCCCTCAAAGTCATCCATGAGGGTTGGGAATCAACTTCTTCAAACTCCTGATAATAATGATATTTTGACCTCCTCCCATGAATCACAAATGTTCTTAATGGCATCTAGAATGGTGAATCCTTCCAGAAGGTTTTCAATTGACTTTGCCCAGATCCATCAGAGGAATCATTATCTATGGCAGCTACAACCTTTAGGAAATATATTTCTTAAATAATAAGATTTGAAAGTCAAAATGCCTCCTTAATCCATGCACTGCAGAATGGATGTTTTTTTAGCAGGCAGGAAAACTATACTCTAGTTGTACATCTCCATCAGAGCTCTTGGGTGACCACGTGAACTGTCAGTGAGCAGTAATATTATGAAGGAATTTTTTTTTCAGAGCAATTGGTCTCAACAGTGGGATTAAAAGAGTCAGAAAATTGTGTTGTTAGCAGATGTGCTGTCATCTAAGGTTTGTTGTTCCATTTATAGAGCACAGGCTGAGTAGATTTAGCATAATCCTTAAGGGCCCTAGGATTTTCAGAATGGAAAATAAGCATTGGCTTCAACTTAAAATCACCGGCTACATTAGCCCCTAAAAAGAGTCAGCCTGTCCTTTGAAGCACTGAAGCCAGGCACTGACTTCTCTTCTCTAGCTATGAAAGTTCTATATGGCATCATCTTCTAAAACTGTATAAGGATGTTTCATCTACATTGAACATCTGCTGTTTAGTGTAGCCACCTTCATCAATAATCTTAGAAAGATCTTCTGGATAACTTGCTGCAGTTTCTACATCATCACTTGTTGCTTCACCTTGCACTTGTAGGTTACGAAGACAGCTCCTTTCCTTAAACCTCATGAACCAACCTCTGCTAGCTTCAGACTTTTCTTCTCTAACTTCCTCATCTCTCTCAGCCTTCACAGAATTGAAGAGAGTTAGGGTTTTGCTCTGGATTAGGCTTTGACTTAAGGGAATTTTGTGACTGGTTTGATCTTCTATCCAGACCACTCAAACTTTCTCCAGATCAGCAAGAAGGCTGTTTCTCTTTACTTGTGTGTTCAGGAGTAGCATTTTTCATTTCCTTCAAAAACATTTCCTTTACCTTCACAACTTGACTAAATGTTTGGCACAAGAGATCTAGCTTTTGACCTGTCTCAGCTTTTGACATGCCTTTCTCACTAAGCTTAGTAATTTCTAGCTTTTGATTTGAAGTGAGAGATGTGCAACTCTTCCTTTCACTTGAACACTCAGAGGCTATTGTAGGGTTATTAATTGGCCTTGTTTCAATATTGTGATGCCTCAGGGAATAGGGAGGTCTGAGCATAGGGAGAAATACAGGGGAACAGCTGGCTGGTAGAGCTGCCAGAAGACACACATTTTTCGATTATGTTTACTGTATTATATGGGTAAGACCATGGCACTCCAAAACAACTATAATAGTAAAATCAAAGTTCTTTGATCACAGATCACCATAATAGATATAATAACAATGAAAAAGTCTGAAAAACTTCAAGAATTACCAAAATGTGACAGAGACACAAACTGAGCACATGCTGTTGGAAAAAATGGCACCAACAGACTTGCTGTATGTAGGGTTGCCAAAAACCTTCAATTTGTAAAACATGCAGTATATGGGAAGCACAATAAAGTGAAGTACAATAAAATGAGGTATGCCTGTATACACTTCAAGATTCTAAATGTGTTCACAGATACATAATAATATTCTTACCAATTTGTGTATAGACTTGTAATGGTTGGCTCTCCATGACTGTCTAAATGTTGTGTTTGTTGAAGAAGAACATTATTGAATACTCTTGTAATATCAATTTGCACATAGTTTTCTATTGACTGGAGCACAGTCATGTAGGCTCTTACACTTGTTAAAAGCTCTGATGGCTTTGCAATTTCCTGTGTGGCTTGATTATACATAGTCATCCCAACAATAGATCTAAGAGAGGAAAAAAGAATAAGAAAAGAGCTCTAACTTTTCCATTTAAATAAATAAGCAATTCAGCCTACTGATATATAATATTAAATGAGCAATAAAATTAATTTTATAAGTATACAAGTGATTAAAAAAAAAACAACTCTAAGAATATCAGGAACAAAAATGATTTAACCATAAGGTTTTTAAAATCCCTTTAGCATCATAAATTGTTCATAACAAGAGCTATGTCCATAGCGTGGCTCTTGGAATAGCAATGCTTTTGAAATTGCAGCTACTTCTCAATGAATACTTTTTCTTTGTTAGGCTACAATCAGAAATCAGGATTTAATAAGCGACCTCTGTATAAGTGATTTTCCCCTTTCTCTATGGTAAATTCCTTCTTCCTTTTAGCTAAAACATCACTATAACCATCAATCATTGATTCACTGTTATAAACCAGGAGTTGTACTAGGCTTTACATAAATTACCTTACAATCCTTATAATAACTCAACTAAATATGGTATTATCACCATCATTTCACAAATGAAAAAAACTAAGACTCAGAACTCAAGTAATCAAGGTCACATTGTTTAGAAGTGGTGGGTCTAATGATATGACCCCAAATCTGCCTGACTCAGTGCAGCTTCTCAGCAAACTGCATTGACAGCCAAAACTAGGCAAACAAACAAACGAGTTTATCAGTCTTTAATCATTCAACACATAAAACACAGTGCTGGGGTGCAGATGTGGCTCAAGCGGTTAGGCACCCGCCTCCCACACAGGAGTTCCTGGGTTCAGTTCCCAGTGCCTCCTAAAGAGAAAACAAACAGACAACGAACAGACAACAAGAGCAAACAATGAGCAAACAGACAAGGGAGCCATGGCAGGGTGGGGAGAGTGAAACAATTCTGGTTTGTTTCTATCTCAAGAAACTACATAAGCCTAAAAGGAAACAAATCTTGAAAATACTTCCCCTAAATGATTCTTTTACTACTTTGCCCCACTCCTCCAATTAACTTTCTTTAAAACTTCCAGAGCAAAAAAACAATAAAAAAGAAAAAACTAAAATAACAAAAAAGAAAAAGAAAGGAAAAAGGAAAAAAAAAAACCTCCCTAAGCATTAGAGTTATAAAAATGTTACAGGTAAAAGTATGGATCCTTGAAGACAAAAGACAGTGCCCAAAACTAGGAACAGACCAGGAGAACCAACTCAAGACAAAATTTGATATTCTTATATATAGCCCCTAAACCCTAAGACTGCTCAAGTGATCAGCAAAAAAAACAACCCACTAATACTCATGAGGTATTTGTTCTGGCATAAAAAATTTTCCCAGGTAAAAAAGTTGTTTACTCCTTGCCCTATTCCTGATCACTAAGTAGATGTTTGGCAAAAATAACATTTCCTTCTACCAACTATTTACAGAAGGGAAACAAGGGAGCTATAAAATGAATGTTACCCTTCCACCCACTATTCTCCACCTCCACCCCACCAAGAAAGAATAAGCAGCACCAGGGAATATAATATTCCTTTGGTCTAAATACAAGGGCATTCTGAATTTTACTGTCAAGATGATGGAGAACAAAAGACAGCCTTCATTCAACACCAACCATTTCTCTAGGTGCATGATGATTAAATACTCAATTCAGTGCCCATTTATATATTTTCCTATTTTGTTTTAGTCTTATCTCACCAATTATATTTCTAAACTTTATACCTTTTCATTCCTACTCATAGCACTTAACACAATATTAAGCATATGGTACACGTAGAATTTGTTAATGACTACAGAAACTTTGCTAGACCTTTGGCAAAATTTTGTTTTACAAACTGTTTTAAGGCCTTCAAAAAAAAACTTGTCAAATTTCCATTTCCTTTAATTAATAAGTGTATAACCTTAGAAAAAGGCTGAAGCAACATGTTACAAAATTCAAAGTTTTGTGACTTATCATATTCAATGTAATTTCAAGAAGCATACATATATAACTTAGAAAATCTAATTACAATTTAGAGCCTCAAGAGTCTAGAAGTCCACTGACATAATTGCTTACATTTGAATTCAAAAAAGACTCGAGTTCATCTAGTTTTGAGGTTTTCAAACATTTGACTGCAGCCACTCTAAGATATAAATCTAACATTACAACTCAGTACATGTATACATAACTGAAAAGTTTCATGAGGCAATATTTATACTTACCACACATACAAGGCACTCTGATTTTTTTTTCTTCCTTCTTTTCCTTCCCTTCACCTTCTTTCTTTCTTTAAATTTTGACTGCAATCTACTAAACAGATTTCACTACGCTATTGGGCTGTCACCTGTAATCTTCTCATTTTACATGTAAAAAAGCTAAGGATCAGAAAGATTAACTGACTTGCCCAATGTTACAAGTAGTTAATAATAACAGGTATGGGACAAGAATCTGAGAAATTTAGGTAATTTCCAGGTCACTATACTTTATACTTCCCAGTTCATGATTCTTTATACTATACCATTAATGTTGATGTTTTCCAAAACCAACTTCATAAAAGGAAAAATTGCATAGATGTTAAATAATATAACAAACATTACCTAAACCAAAAAACAAAAACAGTTTATATTCTTTCTTACTTAGTAAAGCGGATTTCCAGATGAGAAGTCAAATACTCTCTTGGGGTAAAGGTATGTTCCCAAACTACCATGTTTGGTACATAATTTATAGAGAAACATAACTCAGAAAGTGCAGTGTGCAGTTTATCAAGGCTGAAAAAAATTTTTAATAACAGTAATTAAAATGTTAAGCATTTCATGATAGGTAGTACAAAATTAAAATAATCACCCAATTATTGCTTACTCATACCACAACTCCAAACAAACAAGCAAGCAAACGAACAGACCTGAATATTACCTGGGCTGATATTTTTGTTTTAAAATAGTGATACCATCAAAACCATAATGAGATACAACCTCACAAGCACTGGAAAGGCTATTATATTTTAAAAATGGAAAATATTGCTGGTAAGGATACAGTGAAATAGTAATCTTAGTCATTTTTGGTTGGAATTGAAACTGGTGGAGTCACTATGGAAAACAGTTGGGCAGTTCCTCAGAAAGTTAAACACAGAACTATCATAATTCTAGTTAAGAACTAGAACTGAATGCAGGAATTCAAACAGGTGTTTGTATACCAATGATTTTAGCAGCATTATTCACAACAGTCAAAAGGTGGAAGGGTGCCAAATGTCCATCAGCAGATGAATGGATAAACATAATGTGGTATTAGACACACAATGGAATATTATTCAGCCTTAAAAAGGAATGAAGTTCTGGCACATATTACTACATGGATGAACCCTGAAGACAACACAATGAGTGAAATAAATCAGATACAAAGGGACAGATATTGTTTGATTCCACTTATATGAAATAGCTAGAATATGCAAATTCATAGCAACAGAAAGTAGAGCATAGTTTACCAGGATAAAGGGGAAGGAGAATGGGGAGTTAATACATAATGGGTGTTAGGGGTGATGGGCAAGTTCTAGTAATGGATGGTGATAAGGGTGGCAAAACATTGTGAATGTGATTAATCAATCCCACAGAATTGTATGCTTGGAAGTGGTTAAGATGGGAACATTTATGTTGTATATATGTTTCCACAATTTAAAAAAGGAAGAGTCTAAAAAGAAAATGAGAATTTAATGCAATACATGATCCTAGATCTAATGATGGAAGAGAAAAATGTCCAAATGGGAAAAAATCAGAATATAGACTGTAAGCTTTGTATCAATGTTAATTTCCTAAACTTAAAAACTGTACTTAAGGTGGTTACATAAGTGAATATCTTGTGCTTAGGAAATGTGCATGGAAGTATTAAGTGTTCAAGGAGCATGATGTATACAATTAAATCTCAAATATTAAAAAAAAAAGTAGACTGACAGATGGACTAAATGATATGTCAAAAGTTGCAAAATGTTAAAAGGTGGTAGGTCTGGATATCTGTGGGAAGGGGGATGTTGGAGTTCTCTGTACAGGTTTTATATTATTTTTCCAACTGTCCTGTGAATTTCAAAGTATTTCAAAATAAAAAGTTAAAATAACAATAATAATGATATGAGTTATGTTCTAATATATCACAACATGTTGAAATTAAAGTCTCTGTTCTTTGAAATTGAAAATTATAACTTGCTCATAGTGGACCCAACACCCAACATTTTTTAGAAAGATTCTTGGTCTTCACAATATTCAATATGTAAAGACACATATCTATTACATGTATTTTCTTCAAAAACCCAAAATCTATATGAGACTCTGGGAGGATGAAATAAGCACTAATTGGCTAAAGGTAAAAAAAAGAAGAATTTGCAATTAACTAGCATTTCCTCAGTACTAATGCCATGGGGGGTGGGGGGGTGGAAAAGAAGTCTTCCACCAATAATAAAAAGGTACAATAAAAGTAGATGGCTTACTTGGTTACTACCAGCCTGTTTTTCCTCATGCTCTCAACTCCTGGTTTTTCCCTTTCAGGTTCCCCTTTCTTACCAGTCTGTTTTTTCGATTTCTTATTCACTGCTTGACTGATGGTTTTGGCACAATGCTTGGGCAACAACTAAATTTAAAAAGGAATGAGATTTTATAATACGAATTCGTTTGAAAGCACAGTAAGCAAACCTTATTCAGGTAAACTTTAATCAAATCCAAACTCTGTAGCAAATATCAAGCTAGCCCTAAGGACAGAGACATAAGTAAGAAGCAGCACAGTGGCAACACAAATGTAGTTACTTAATGTTCTCTAAACAAAGTGAGGACTTACTATGACGAAAACTCTTCTATATAACACATCACAAGTAAGTTAATGGACTTCACAACAAGAGATAATCGTAAATCCTTACCAAGAATTTGATAATTAAAAGATAGTAAAAAGTAAATAGCTGGCTAACAGCTCATTTTCTTGCCCTCAAATACAAATGCCCTAGCTGTATTAAAGGAAACAATTATTACCTGGTCACTAAGAGTACACTGCTCTGTGCAAATATCAGTGATGAGATTTCGAGCTTGTTTGGCCATTTCATCCAGGAACATATTACACAAGGAAAGGCTGCGATCTCCAATATGATGTCTCTGTTGAAGTAGAACAACAACAACAACAATAATAATAAGTTACAAGAAGGTAGCTTGAATTAAACATCTTTAAAAGTAAACATGGAAAATAAAGTTAAAGCACTATCCTACAAAAATAAGTAGCGATGCAGGATATTATAGATTTCTTTTCTTTTTTGTAAAAACTAACCTACCATACTATATTTTTACACAGTTGCTATAAAATAAGTATTTAGTGATTATACAAGTAATGTTCAATAGGGAGGAAGCTTAAAAGACCAGTATTTTCCTTAACATAAAAAAATATTAATTTAATCTTCAAATTCCATAAGGCCCTATTTCCAGTGCTTATATATTAAAATATTAAACCTACAATGCAAATGAACAAATTTATTTAATGGTCTTTAATTTTCTCATTTTATAATTTATATCTAATATATAAATCTTAACACAAAGAGGTCTGTAGCATATAAACAGATATGGAATAAGAGAAAAAAGATCAAATATTTAAATAAAAATTGTTAGAAACCAAGTCTAAAATAAACACTTACAAGGCATTCAAATCTCTAAAATCAAATCCCACCCTTCCTGGAAAAAAAAAAAAAATCCACCATGCATTTTCTGAACACAATAGAGAAAAAGAATATTATATTTAAGTTAGGAGGGTACATATGTGAATGTACAAACACACACTCAAATCCATCTATCTCTACACATAAGATTCCAGATCTTTTCTGTTTTGGTTGGTGATGTAAGAGTTTGATGGATTTTTCTAGTCAATGGTAATTGGAATGTTGACCATATAGTGTTTTTATTTTTATAACAAACATAGAGATGACATACAATAATCCTATGGTGCTGAAATAAATGTAAAATACACAAAATATAGAAATACCATATATGCACAATAATGGTTCCTAGATTATATCTTATATTGCAATTTATTTTAAATGCACTATAAAACTTCTTTAATAGGAAGCCAAGCTAAAAAAGATTTGCAAGCCAGATACAACTAAATATTGATCTACTATAGGAAAGATTTCAAATTATAACATTAAGGTTTTTTAAAAATCAACTTCTTACACCTGAAAGATAAAATATATC
The DNA here is from genome assembly GCA_029593785.1 of Cabassous unicinctus. Classification (NCBI taxonomy): domain Eukaryota; kingdom Metazoa; phylum Chordata; class Mammalia; order Cingulata; family Chlamyphoridae; genus Cabassous; species Cabassous unicinctus. The sequence goes on along the minus strand of JAQZBX010025881.1, from coordinate 16,570 downwards.
CCTTGCTATTATTTCCTTCTGAAAAAAGAATACCAAATTATAACTGCTCCAAATTCATTCTCTAAAGATACCAGACTAACTTATAGCTTGAAAATGCAGAATAACTAAGATTTCTTAACATAGCATACACATCTCTCCACGCAGTTCCCTGTACCTCTAGGTACAGTGCTAAGAACAAACTGTAGGAAGACAATAGTAGAAGCAGAGAGGCAATATAGGAGGCAAAAGATGATGTGGACAAGGGTGGGAAGAAGCAGGAGCTCAGATATATAAAGGTGGATAAAGCCAAAGAAAGGGAAGGCCCCCAGGTCAGGGGTGGGGGTGATGGTGGCATGTGGCAGATGGTGGCAGCTCTAGACTGGACATGTTACATTTCAGGTGGCTAAATATATCTAAGTTGAGATATCCAGTGAACAGGAAGGTATGGGGAGAATCTGTAGTTGAGCAAAAAGTTCTGGGCTGGAGATATACATTTGAAGATATTAGCATAAGGGTGATTTTTAAACAACGAGGCTGGAAGAGATGAGTGAATAACTATACTGGACAGTATAGATAAAGCAATAGAATTACTAGGACTAGGACAGGCTGCCATGCCCCATTATTCAGGGATCATGCTGACCTAGCTGGCTGTGAATTTTAGATCCAGCTCCAAAGACATTCTCTTTCCACAAATTCATTATAAAGACGGCAGTTCAAAATGAGGCCTCAACATCAAGAAATTATCCTGGAGGCTCTTTCTATAATCTCTCAAGCGCAAATGAGATGAAAGGCTAAAACTAAAATTATAAAGTAGGATTGTACTTTATGAAATTATAAAGAACTATGCACTCCAACTTGCCTTCTATAGCACTCTTAGGTAAATTCCCTCACCAGAATGCTCCATGCATATTTCTATCACAACACATCACAAAATCAAATCTTGTATTTGTCAAGGGTAGAGATTGTAGTTTTGCATCTTTTTATAGTGAAGCAGGTTAAAAATAACATGCTTTACCAAATTTAACAAATTATAAGCTATATGGCTACAGAAAAAAAATCAGTCCACCAGAGACTTTCCTCATCCACAAAGGATAATTATCACCAATACTGTGCTGCCACTTTCTTGTAACAATCAAATGAAATAAAAGCCAGAAGAGAGGTTTCTTCCTCTTCCTTTGCTGGGTCAGCTATGGCAGCTTTGAAGACCCTGAACCCAACACCGAGGTGGCCCGGGCCCAGAGGCACTGGCAGTCAACATTAGTGTGGTGTGAGGGCTGCAGGACATGCTGAGGGCCAACCTTGGGCCCAGGGGCACCATGAAGATGCTTGTTTTTGGTGCTGGAGACATCAAGCTTACTAAAGATGGCAATGTTCTGCTTCATGAAATGCAAATTCAACACCCAACATCCTCCTTAATAGCAAAAGCAGCAACAGCCCAGGATGACATAACTGGTGATGGTACTACTTCCAATGTCCTGATCTTTGGAAAGCTGCTGAAACAAGCCAATCTCTACATTTCTGAAGGTCTTCATCCCAGAATAAAAACAGAAGGATTTGAAGCTGTAAAGGAAAAGGTGCTTCAGTTTTTAGAACAAATCAAAGTAAGCAAAGAGATGGACAGAGAAACACTTCTAGATATGGCCAGAACATTTCTACACACTAAAGTTCATGCTGAACTTGCTGATGTCTTAACAGAGGCTGTAGTGGACTCCATTTTGGCCATTAAAATACAAGATGAACCTACTGACCTCTTCATGGTTGAGATCATGGAGATGAAACATAAATCTGAAACTGATACAAGCTTAATCAGAGGGCTTGTTTTGGACCACAAGGTACAGCATCCTGGTATGAAGAGTAAAAGATGCATACATCCACACATGCAATATGTCCTTAGAATAAGTGAACTCTGGCTTTTTTTTTTTTTTTTACAAGAGTGCTAGAGAGAGAGAGAAACAATAGCAAAAGTAAAAGAAAATTGACTGAAGAGTTAAAAATAACAATAAAACTGAAAAAGAAAGTCTGCAGTAATTCAGATAAAGGATTTGTTGTCATTTATCAAAAGGAATTGACCCCTTTTCCCTGATGCTCTTGCAAAAGAAGGCATAGTAGCTCTGCACAGAGCTAAGAGGAGCAATATGGAGAGGCTGACTCTTGCTTGTGGGGGTAGCTCTAAATTCTTTGGATGACCTAAATGCTGATTGTTTGGGGCATGCAGGCCTTGTTTATGAGTATACACTGGGAGAAGAGAAGTTCACCTTTATTGAGAAATGTAACAATCCTCGTTCTGTCACATTATTGGTGAAAGGACCAAACAATGGTGATGATGATGGCTATTGATGATGGCTGTGTGGTTCCAGGTGCTGGTACAGTGGAAGTGGCAATGGCAGAAGCTCTGATTAAATATAAGCCTAGTGTAAAGGGCAGGGCCCAACTTGGAGCCCAAGCATTTGCTGATGCATTGCTCATTATTCCCAAGGTTCTTGCTCAGAACTCTGGTTTTGACCTTCAGGAAATACTAGTAAAAGTACAAGCAGAACATTCAGAATCAGGTCAACTTGTGGGTGTAGACTTAAACACAAGCAAGCCAATGGAAGCAGTAGTAGGCTTATGAGGTAACTCTTGTGTAAAGAAACAGCTTCTGCACTCTTGCATTATGATTGCCACCAACATTCTCCTGGTTGATGAGATCATGCAAGCTGGAATATATACTCTAAAAGGTCAAAGTAAAGCTTCCCTTATATCATCTGAATCATGAACACTTGACAGAGTGATCCTAGGAATATGGCTATGGAACTTTTGTCCAAGCTTCAAATGATTTTCAACGGAATTTTCTCCCATATTAAAACAGGACATTGGCACCTTTTCAAATTATGTAGTTCTGAAATTACAATTACAGATGGGTTTTGTTGTTGTTTTTGCTTTTATCATTATTTTTTGAGGTACTGGGGGCTGGGAATTAAACCCAGGACCTCATATGTGGGAAGCCAACGCTCAACCAGTGAGCCACATCAGCTCCCCTGAGTTGGTTTTTTTGTTTGTTTTTGCTTATTGTTTGTTTTTTCTAGGAGGTACCGGGAACTGAACCTGGGACCTCCCATGTAGGATGCAGGTGCTCAACAGCTTGAGCCACACACACTCCCCTGTTGTTTTATTTTTAATTGTGCTGAAGTGTATACTCATAAAGCAGGTTCTTTTTACCCAGTGAACAGGATGTTTTTCTTTAGCTGCAGCAGCATAAAGTACATGTTAGGTGAACTTATGTTATCTACCTTGTTATTAAATATTCTTCACAAATTTTAATGATTTAATAATTTTTATGGATCTATTTAATTTATCCAACAGTTCCCTATTGTTGAGCATATATTTTAAGTTTTCTGCTATTATAAGTAACCTAAATAACAAATTTTTGAAAGTACTCTATTTCCTTAGTATAAAATTCCTGTGAGTAGAATTACTGTATCAATTGGATTTTTCACACTTTATAAATATCATTGCTAAAATACTTCCCCAGAAAGCTTGAGCTTATATTCTGTAGTAGGTGGGAAAAGGGATAAACCAGAAGCAAAGGAGTTAAAGAGTTCAAGCATAAAATGGAAAAACTAGAGATAGAGGGAAGAAGATACCTGAGCATGGTGACTAAAGGAGCTGGGGTTATCAGCAATTTTCAGGCTAATCATATTTTCATATTTCTGAACCTTTGCATATTCAGAAATGGCTATCCCAACCCCTCAAGCATCTTCACTCAAATTACTATTCTTCATAAATGCTTCCATGAAATTGGTTTTATACAGTTGCTATCTCTGCCTTCTTTGAAGGTGTAACTGTGTATTACTAAGCGAGTGTGCAATAAATCGTAAGGAAAAAAAAAAACAAAAAAAAAAAACCAGAAGAATGTTTTATAAACTTTATGGTTCTATATAAATACAAGCACATTATTAATTATCTGTTGTAATTATTAAATAAGAATTAAGTCCCACCCTTTTAAGGAATTTCCTAACTCTACCAAGTAAATGAGGAAGCAGTAACACTAAAATAATTGATACAAGGCAGATAATTTTAACTATATAATTAACTATATATGTTATAATAGTTGTACAAAGTGTTATGACAACATAGTAAGGAAAGGACAAATTCTAACTGAAGAAATGTTGAAAATCTTTTCGGAGGAGGTGGGATATAAGCTGAACCTTGAAGAAAAGGTGGGATACAAGACATAGAGCTGCAGTGTAAAGAGTTTTATGAACGAGGAATAGCTCTTAAGAGGCCAGAAAGTATAGACAAATAAAATTAGAAACTTCTTCAACATTGTAAAGGGCATAATATGAAAAACCCATTGCTAACATCATACGCGACATGAAAGACTGAAAGCTTTCCCCTTAAGATTAGGAATAAGACAAGGATGCCTACTTTCACCATTGCTATTCAACATTGTACTAGAAGTTCTATCCAGGGCAATTAGGCAAGAAAAAGAAATAAAAGGCTTCCAAATTGGAAAGGAAAAAGTAAAACGATCCCTATTTGCAGATAACATGATCTAATACATGGAAAATACCAAAGATTTTCTATAGCTAATAAATGAATTCAGCAATGTTGCAGGGTATAAGACCAACACAAAAAATAAGTTATATTTCTATACAATCAGCAAAAACAAATCTGAAATCAGAAAATCAATTTCATTTATGAAAGCATCTAAAAGAATATAACATCTAGGAATAAATTTAACCAAGGATGTAAAAGATATGTACACTAAAAACTACAAAAAATTGCTAATAGAACTTAAAGAAGAACTAAATGAAAGACATCCTGTGTTCGTTCATGGACTAGAGGAGTTACTAGTTACTATTAAGGTGTCAATTTTACCCAAAATGATTTACAGATTCAACACAATTTCTATCAAAATCCCAGCAGCCTTTTTTGCAGAAATGGAAAATCCAATCATCAGATTCACATGGAATGGCAAGGGAGCTTAAATAGCCAAAATCATCTTGAAAAAGAGGAACAAAGTTGGAGGACTCACACTTCCCAATTTCAAAACTTATTACAAAGCTAAAGTAATCCAAACATTGTGGTACTGACATAAGGACAAACATACAGACTAATGGAACAGAATTGTGTTCAGAAATAAGCTCACACACCCATGGCCAACTAATCTGTGACACGGGTGCCAAGTCCACTCAATGTGAAAAGAATAGTCTCTTCAACAAAGTTCCTGTGAAAACTGGATATCCATATGCAAATGAATGAAAGTGGACCCCCTACCTCACACCATATACAAAAATGAACTCAAAAATGGATCAACAACCTAAATATAAGAGACAAAACCATTAAACTCTTAGAAGAAAACATAGGGGAAAGGCTTTAGGACCTTGTATCAGGCAACAAATTCTTAGTTATGACACCAAAAGAGTAAGTGACAAGAGAAAAAGTGGACATCAAAACAAAAAATTTTGTACATAAAAGGGTATTATCAAAAAAACGAAAAGAAAACCTACACAATGGGAGAAAATATTTGGAAATCATATATCTGATAAGGGTTTAATATCCTGACTATATAAAAAACTCTAACAACTCAAAAATAAAAAACTCAATTTAAAAGTAGGCCAAAGACTTGAATAGACATTTCTCCAAAGACCAATGGACAATAAACACATGAAAAGATGCTCAACATCATTAGCACGAAAGAAATGCAAATCAAAACTATAATGGGATACCACTTCACACACTAGGGTGGAAATTTTAAAAAAAAACAAACAAAAAACGTAAACTAAAAATGTAAGAGAGGTTGTAGAGAAATTTACTCACATACATTGCTGGAGGGAATGTAAAATGGTAGAGCTGCTATGGATAACAGTTTGGTGGTTCTTCAAAAAGTTGAAAACAATTACCAAATGACCCAGTAATTCCATTCTTAAGTATACACCACAAAGAAATGAAAGCAGGGACAAATGTCTTTATGCCAATGTTCACAGAAGCATTGTTCACAATAGTCAAAAGGCAGAAATAACCTGTGTCCATCAGCAGATGAATGGATAAACAAAATGTGGTTTATACATACAACGGAGTATTATTCAGCCATAAAAAGGAATGAAATTTATACATATATGCTACAACATGGATGAACCCTGGAAATATTATGTTATGTGAAATAGGCCAGACACAAAAGGGCAAATATTGTAAAATTCAACTTATCTGAAATATCTAAAATAGATAAATTCATGGAGGCAAAAGTAGAAGAGAGGTTAGGGGGTTTGGGGTGAAGAGGACAATCAAGAGTTATTGTTTAATGGGCAGAGTTTGTTTGGGGTAACGAAAAAGTTTTAGAAATAGATAGTAGTGATAGTTGTACAACATTGTGAAGCTAACTAATGCCGATGAACCACATGCTCAAAAATGACTGAAATGAGAAATTTATATTATACATATTTTAACATAATCATTTTTAGAGTTAAAAAAAGAAATGACACCACAGACATAAAAGAAGAATTGATGGGCAATTTAATGTGAAAGTTGACAGTGAAGAGATAAATCTTTAAAGAAAAAAATATATAAATCTATTAAAATGGGTAGTGTTAATACCCTCATAGGTGCTCCCTAATAAATTTCCTGCAGGCTAATCTCCATCTCAGATTTTGTTTACCAAAGAATACAACCTAAAACAGATGTGTTACTGAATGCTTAAAGATACTAAAAATGTTTTTGCTATCTGTATGTTTCTTTCTGTAAGTCCTATACAGTTCTAAGAAAAGGAATTCAACACTAAATTAAATTATAAGATAAATCACTGTTAAATTTTAATATATATTCTTACCATACTTACACTGTGACAGTTTCTTCTTTAAAGATTGGAAGAAACACTAAGTACATTTTGGATATACTTGGTATCAATAAAACTAATAAGTAGTTCAATTATTCAATAATTGTATATATAAGAGCGTGTGTGCATCTTACAAATATCAGCAAATATGGATTTTATTTAATATATCTCTAATATTAACAAGTCAGTGACAATTACTCTGACTTGTTTGTTTTCTTAGAATCTGCACATTCAATTTTCAAGTCCTTTTAATGATACTTTGAAAAGAAAAGAGAGCATAATCAATTACTGTATATACCTTTAATGTAAACATTAATATCTGACCTATTATTTATTTTAACAAAGATAATTCCAAGTGATCTTACATGTCTTATTTATATTACATACACTTATCTATCCATATATGCATATATCTATTCAAACATTCTTGTGATTCTTCATAGAAATGCATTAAATGTGAGCTAGATTAGGAAATTACAATTGTGAGAATGTTTGCTTGGGATAAGTTTGGTTTAGTTTACACTGAATACAATATAAATCACAGTTCTACTCTGAAATTACCTCTTCTGGACATAATTCATGCGTGCAACTCATAAAATGCGTGCAAAGCAGTGGAAATGCAATTGAGTATCTTGACTGAGAGGGTAGCTCCAAACACTGTTGAAACATCTTCTCAAAAGCACGACTATAAAAACTATATTAGGAAACAAATTAAAAGAATCAATTTTTACAGTTAAAATTTTTATAGCTAAACATTTTTCATTAAAATTTTGATACAGTACTTATGGTTAATTTAATTTGATTCAAGTGAATGATTCAAAGTTACCAACTAACTTGTAGCATTTATTCCCTTAAGAAGAGAATGAGTTAATTTTCCCAGAGTATTTCTTATATGCAAACAATCATTTCAGGGTAATAAAAATATTGTATGTATATAACATTAACAAATATTTAAAATAAGAGATTTAAATAAAAAATATACCACATCTATAGCATATGAATACCTAACATTCAAATCTTACATCATCAAATTTCATCAAAGCTAAGTCACCATCAATTGTAAAAAAAAATACCATTGTTTTATGTACAACTTATCAAAGAAAAACACTGCCATTTAAACAAAGATGCCATCAATTTTAAGTCATATTCTGATTTAAGAGCTGTTAAATGTAAAAGAATCTGAGCCCATAAAATACAGTATACCTCAGAGGAATGAAACAAACAGAAATAGTAAACAACTTCATTTTGGATGTGACAGGGAAAATAAGAATGTGACTATGAGAAAATATGGATAAAAATTAAATATGGTTGAAAATTATAAATCGTAAACATTACTTCAAAGTTCTTTCAATTCTAAGAAAGGGGAGAGGACTTTCTATTGCTGTATCTAAATATCTTTCTTCTTTTGCAATAGGCATCTTTCTGTAGCTCAAATGTAACAAACCATAAAATGTTCCATTTTCTTTGGAAGGTAGCCTTTGGGGCAGACAGGGGTTCCAAATACTCTTTTAAAATCCTAGCAAATTTCACCATATGATGAGTCTAAACCTTAAGAATATATTTATTGATATATTTCATGAGTTCCTTTAAGAGACCCTTATGCCTTCCCTGCCTGGTCATTTGGGTTTCTTTGGCACTATTGCTAATTAAAACCAAGTTAAGGAACTGCCAAAATCCATGTGGACTGGGTTATTTTCTACAATAAAAGTAATGAGCTTTTCATAATGACCTCTAGTCAATATATAGAAACTACTACCACTATTCACTGAGACTACCTCAGCATTTTAGAAATAAAGGGACAGACTAGGTTATCCCTATTAGCTTCACTAGAGGAAAAAATTACAGCCAACAGCAGAAAATAAGAGTTGATATTATGTAACTTTGGAACCAGAATACTTGAGTTTGATTCCTGGCTCTGTTGCTTATTATTGTGATCACAACCTAGTCCATTTATCCATTCAAATATTTATTAAGTACCTATACTATGTTATACACTAAGAAGGCAAAGATAAGATCTTCCTTCAAGGACCATACTATCTGGAGAGAAAGAGAGAGAGGAGAGAAGTTATAAACTACTAAGTAAAACAAAAGAGGCTGAGAGAAGCAAAGGAGAATGTGAGCACAATGGAGGGAATAGTTTATACATCATCGTAATATTAATGTTCAATTTAACACTGTAGAAGAAAATTACTATGTATTTAATTTTCAACATTTGCTCTCTTTGACCCTGATTCACAATTTTTTTTCTCTAATTCTATCATGCAAATGTGGACCTTTAAGGCAATTTAAGATAGCTGTTTTTCACCCTTCTCAAAGAAAATGTAAAAAATAAAATTCACATCAGAAGAGTTGCTCTTATAGAGAATTTAAAAGAGACATAAAATCCCAACTTGATAAACTTCTTTTTGCAAGTTGTTATAAAAGTTTACCATTACCTTTATTCTTAAGAGTCTATTACTCAAGTAAGCAAACATAGATTGTACTTTCTAGATACTGACAATAGACGAATAATACATTATGTATATTAATATATATCTTTTTTACCAAGATGGATGCTTTTATTCCAATACATTCTAGGTTATTCATTGTTAAAAGGGAAAAAAAAAACAAAAAACGAGTTTATTACTCAACTGCCTTAAGGACTATGCTAACATAAAAATAATACAAAAATATCTTTGGATTCTAAAAATTTCAAGTTCTGATTTAAAGGAAATTATAACATACCAAAATATGGAGAGATCTGATGTTTCTACCAACATTTCCACCAAAGAATCTACCATTTTTGTATGAAAAATGATTGTATTCATCATCTTTCCAAGTTCTCTGTGATCTGCAAGACTAAGTGAAGCTTTAGAGACACTAGTATATGCCTGTAAAAGTACAACAAAAAACCAAAGTAGTTTAAATATAAATCAATGATTTTAGCATTGTCATTCTACAAAGAAAAAAAAAACACTGAAAAACATTTAAACTTTTTATTATTACACTGTATCAGTAACATCATCCTTTTAAAAAATTGTCTGAAGTGACCCTAACTTGATATTCCTATCAAGAATTTCTTTAAATAAGTATGCTGATAGATATATCCATGTTCATCTTAAGCCCCATTTAAGGAAAGTAAAGTTACTGTATTATCAAAAGTATAAAACAATTGCTACGTTAATCTTACCAAAAAGTAATTTTCAATCTAGTTGAAGAGAGAAAAACATATACAGGAAGAAATCAAAGTTAAGTATTACACAGGTTGATTCAGTGAGGTTTCAGGTTATACAGAATTATCAAAAACCGGAATAATAGAATACATGTACTAAATGATGGCTTCTACAAAAGGAGTTGAAAATGGTAAAAATTAAAGTAGATTGGCCAAAGAAGCATTAGGACTTACCTGAAACCATCAAGAAAAGTTGAGGGGAAGGAAATTTCATGATTGGAGTACCAAATTATAGAGAACAGAATCATGTCCACACCATAGATTGTGGGTATTTCAGAGGGCAAAAAAGACTAGTTGGGGTACCTATTGAGAATTAAGGGATTATAAAACGTCTCCTAATGGAAACGAAACCTACAGAATAAATATTGTTCACTATGGCTAGAGTTTGAGTGCAAAGAAGAGAAGGGAAATGGTCAAAGATGTATCATACAGAGCCTTGTTCAGAAATTTGGACTTTTTGGTGAACCACTGTGGGTTCTATATGATAGCCTGTTTCTGTTTCAGAAAGACTGCTCTGCATGGCGAGGGCTACAGGGAAAAGGTAGGCAAGAAGGGGAAAAGAGGCAGAGATCTGATCGAAGGCAGTGGTATAGCAATAATCCAGATGTATTATGATGGTCTGGTCTAGGGTGCTGGTCGTTAAAGATGTTGGAAATGATGAGATGTGGTGGGTGACAGAAGGATTATAGGATTCTGGCTGTTGGGAGACATTTCTTCATGGGTCTCATATGCTCCTACACATCTTGGTGGGTATGCCAAGAATGCAAGGCCTGGAATTCTTTACCCAGGCCATTTCTCAGGGTTGTAATTACAGATACCAAACTTGAGGGATGAGGTAATGTCGCCCTCTAGAAGAATGAGCAAGTATGCTTACTATTGATGATGAAATGGGGAGTTCCCTCAAACTCAGTGTTCCTCAGCTGCAATGCAAACCCAAAGAATATTATACTATTCATTCAGGTCCCTCTGCAACATGAATTTGGGGGCAAAGTAGAACTGGTGCAAACATGCTGATATTCATGTTGTTTGTTGAGCCATGAATAAATTAAGTCCTTTGTCTATGACCCAGAAGCTTAAATTAGAAATATATTTATCCAAGCTTAATAATTAACACAGTAAAATGACAATCTAAAGAATGGGAGAAAATACTTGGAAATTAAATATCTGATAAGGGTTTAATATCCAGAATATATAAAGAAGCCCTACAACTCAACAAAAAGACAAATAACCTAATTTAAAAATGGGCAAAGGTCTCCAACAGACATTTCTCCAAAGAAAATTCTCAAATGGCCAATAAGCATATGAAAAGATGTTCAACATCATTAGCCATTAGGGAAATGCAAATCAAAATCATAATGAGATACCACCTCACACTAACTAGAACAGGTATTTTTTTAAATGTTGGCAAAGATGCAGAGAAATAGGAACTCTTATACACTGTTGGTGGGAAGGTAAAATAGTACAGCTACTGTGGAAAACAGTATGGCAGTTCCACAAAAAGTTAAACATAGAATTACCAAATGACCCAGCAATTCCACTTCCGGGTATATACCCAAAAGAATTGAAAGCAAAAACTCAGATAGCTATCTGTATACAAATGTTCATAAAGCACTATTCACAACAGCCACAAGGTGGAAGCAACTCAAGTATTTCCATCAGCAGATGAATGGATAAACAAAATATGTTCTACACATACAATGGAATATTATTCAGCCATAAAAAGATACATGCTACAACATCGATGAACTTTGGAAACACTACGCTAAATGAAATAAGCCAGTCACAAAAGGACAAATATTGCATGATCTCACTCATATGAAATAACTAGACTATGCAAATTTGTAGACATAGAAAGTAGATTAAAGGGTACCAGGGGTGGAGGCAGAAGCAGGGAACGGGGAGTTAATGGTTAATAGGTAGAAGAGTTTCTGTTTGGGTTGATGAAAAGGTTCTCGTAATGGATGGTAGTGATGGTAGCATGACAGTGCGAAATTAATTAATACTACTGAATTGTATACTTGAAAGTGGTTAAAATGTGAAATTTTATCTTGTATATATGTTACCACAATTTAAAAAGATAAAAAAATAACTAATACAAAATGTTTATTTTATAAGGTAAAGACTACGGTTAGTTAAATAAGAGATTTCAAAAGGCATACAAAAGTATTTTCTAATTCTTCTCTAAATGTTTTCATGTTTAAGGTATTCAACAACAAAAACAAAATGACAATGAAAATTAAATTATTCTTACCTGTAGCCTAAACCAATCTAATCTCATTCCTCTGAAATCAAATACTTCCCCATCTTCAACTGCAATAGAAAATAAATTACAAAGCAAATTAACATTTTCACAAATCTATAATTACATTTTATAATTTAAGGACTGAGAGTGCAAATCAACTCAAAATCCTATAAGGATGACAATAAAGAAGGCAGTTGTACTAAAAGAGATATAAAGTACACCCTTCTCTTCTATACTCTCTGATTCTTAATCTGCTTATAAGTTAATATGAAGGACCTATAAATAGAGCTTGAGGGATTCTGTGAATATAGACTTTGGACAGTATGATGAAGTTCCACAAAATAACTCGAAATACGCAAGTTTCTAATAGTTAGGTTTCTTATGAATGATAACTATAACGATTGATTAACCTAAAATAAATATATTTATTACTCAGACATTCTCAAGGTTTCTGATACCTTTTATACTTCAAAACTAAAATAGCATAATCAATCTATTGGCATAGAGTGCTCAAATAATGGAGAGGCAATCTAGTATAGAACATCCATTTTAGAAATTGATAAGACTCAAGCTCAAATTCCTAGTCTAATGCTTAGTATCTGTTAGAGCTTGGGCAAATCGTTTTCCTTACTCAAACCTTGAGTTTCCAAATGTGTCAAATAAAAGTAATAACAGTGTTTAAAGAATTAAATGCATTAAATGGGATAATACATACAAAATGCCTGGCATAAACTAAACATTTTAAAATAATACCCATTATTGCTATTATTGTAGGTATGCTTGAACTAAATACGTTTTGTTCAACATGCAATATTCTTCTACTTTTCTACTTTTTCTATTACAACATGCCTCTTTTTAACCTGCTGAATAATAAGAAATATCAAACTATACTTCTTATGATTTTTGCGAACATCATCACAAATGCATTTTGAAAACTTTTGCTGCAGAAAGTACAAAGTTAAGATAAAAGGAAATAGATCAATTATGTCCAAGACTGAGGTGTTTCTATAAAAACTGTTAAATTCTTTTCTTAATAGTGAAGTATGAAACCCTGATTAGAAGAAAAGATGCTTTTACTTAAGCCTTATTACCTTGTTTTACACTTAGGGAAGTCATAGTGTTAACAAAAGAGGACATGATGATGGATTCATCTTCAGGGCAAACGGAAAGATTCTGAAAAAGAAATAATGCTAAAAATGGCTAGTTGAGAAACAACCCATAGGTCCATCAACTGGTGAATGGACAAACTGTGGTATATTCTTACTATGGAATATTTTTCAGCAACAAAGAGAAATGAAATATTGATACACACAACAACATGGAGGAATCTCAAAAACATTATGCTGAGTGAAAGAGTCAAAAACAAAAGACAATATAGTGTATGAGTCCATTTATATGAAATCCTCCCAAAAAGAAGTCAACAACTATAGTGACAGAAAGCAGATCAGTGGTTGCTGGAAGTCCAAAGAGGGAATCAACTTAAAAGACTTTTGTATAGATTCAATAAAATACACTATAAATAAATGTTGGCAATTGTTTTCAGTAGTAGTAGTATTGTTGCTGCTGATACTCCTATTCCTACTCCTACTCCTACTATTACATAAGCCCAAAAGAAATGTTAGGAAACTCTGGTTTTATAAAAGATATCGGTATCAAATGAATTAAAAATTTTAACACTATAAAATAAATTTGTAAAACTTATTAATAAATATCAATAACCACAGCATAGTTCCAAAGTTACATGGAACCAGGTTTATTTTTATATTGTATGCTAGCATGATATAGCCTTCCTTGGTTTATCTAGTAATAACTATTCAAATAAAATTGCATCAAGGTAATAACACTCTAGAGATAAAATCAGGTTTTCTGTTCCATTTTTTAATGGCCATTCTAGAAGGAAAGCATCTGAGCTCCATCTAGTGGATAAAAGAATAAAGCAGTTTAGAATAGTAACTTATAAACTGGTAAACAATTACATGAACAATTTTTTTCTTATCTGTCTTTTTAGATAAGCTTGGGAAAAAACTGGGTTTCAAGGCACGCTTATTACTCTGAAAAACCTGTAGTTTTAAAGTAGTTTTAATACAGAGAATTTTTACTGCTCTTCCTTTACCGTATATGCTAACTTACAGTATTTTAGACATCTGTGATTTCATGAAATGGAACAAAATAAAATACTGTTTTCCTTACAATTGGCTCATTTGAGATAAAAATAAGAGAAATTTATATTAAAATGGCAAAGATTTAATAAAGAAATCATGGACAGCAAAAAAAAAAGCTGACTAAATTCTAATAAAACTAAAATCCAAAATGAATATAAAATTAAGACATTTAATTAAATTAGGGTATTTAGATTAAATCTTTATTTTCTGATATCCTCTAACACACTATGCAAAAAGAGTTATCATCTATTTTTCTTCTTATAATTATCAACTATATTTTGTCCATCATCTCTTCTATATAGTCACAGTCACTGTCCAAATTCAGATTTTCATCAGCTTTCATTTAGCCTACTATAGCAATTCTTCTTCTGGTCTTTCTGCCTCTTCTTTTCACTCCCAGCAAGCCATCACCCATAATGAGCCAGAGAGAGCTTTCTAAGTAGTAAATCTAATTTATGACTAACCTCCTCTTTCACAGGCCCTCTATAATTTGGTTACTATACACCTTCACCCTAGGATAAAGAATTGTTTCCTTCATTGTGTTCACTCTGAGTTTTGTACACACTTTTTCATAATGATTACCACACTGAACTATAATGTTTCCTCCCCTCTAGACAATAATATCCTTAATAAAATAGGACCACGATTTATATATGTTTGTTATCTCTATTACTTGTCATATGGTAATATTTTATAAATGCTTGTTGACCAAACATATTAGTTACTAGAAAGGAGGGAAAGAGGAAACAAAAGGGGGAAATAATATGAAATGAGATAGCTTTTACCTTACCTGCACGAGCTCATTGAGAACAACAGCATCAAAGCCAGAAAGGTACTGCACATAATACCTCTGCATTACAGGTCCATATTTCCTTACATGTGCTCTAAGTTCTTCCATGTAAAATATTAATTCAGCAATGTGCCTTTAAAAATTTTTCAGGAAAATATTTGAAAGAATTCAGTTATCAAAGAAAATATGAAACACCCATGATATTACTACTAGAAGCATTTTTCTTAGAAAAGGCTTTCTTAAATATTTAATGTCAATTACTTTCTTTTTAAGTTATTTCATATGAATAAAAATATCATGGAAAGCAAAAATCAAAACAAAACAAAAAAAGAGCTAACACTGAAAATCAATAGAGCAAAATCCAAAATGAAAATAAAAGTAGGACATCCCAAAAGTACATCATTAAAAATAAAATAAGATCCTCCTGTATACCATTTCTCTTCGTTTATCCTGTTGAGGGACTATAAACCTCTTGAGGGATGAGAGAGAGACATATCAAATATACACTGGGTTGTAACTCTACTCTGTAAGGATTCTTATTTAAATGTTTTGTGAAGTAAATCATTTTGAAAAATTAACCCATAGGAAAACTGGATATAGTCAAAGAAAACAAACAAGAACTTTATCATCATTTAGGATGCTGGAAAAAAATTACTAAAAGCCCTAATTTAAGCTAGTTTGCATTTTAATTAATATCTAAAGATGTATTATAAATATTCCTACATTGCCAAATCTGAAAATTCCTCAAAAAATGTTTTTCAAAATAATTTTACTTCAAAGATAAGCTCTCAAATTTCACAAGTTATTAATAAGAATATATGAAAAAAAATTTAATGTTGCTAACTTACTTATCTATAAAGTCATCTGCACTCTTCTTTGGCATGTTATCTGCATGACGAAGTAGCCAGATAATTTCATCACGGGCAAAGGATAATGCCATAAAAACAAAAAGTGCCTAATTTTTAAAAAAAGTAACATTGTTTATTCTCACACAATTATTTAAAAAGAAAACCTATTCATTATCTAAAATGAAAAGTCTTTGGCAAGAAGGGATAATATCAAGTTCAAAAGAAGAGAGTCTTGCAGCAACAAGATAAGAACAACTTTAGTGGGAAAGAGAAATCGCTTGTTGTTTAACAGACAAGTGAATTATGAAAAGTAATTGAGGGTAAGAAAGTAACCGGGCAAACACACCAGGGTGTGCAGGAGATAAGGACAGAAGAGAACTTGGAGGTATGCATATAAGGGAAAGCATGCACATAAGAGAAAAGAGAGGAAAATGCAAGGAGATGCGATGTATGCATGTCAAGTCAGTAAATTCATTCTCAACTAAATATATTCCAAACCTCTTCAAGTAGTCCTTGACTCATAT